>DWAO01003899.1:0-13483 GCA_018230605.1 Heliconius congener
GTAATCGCCTATTTTATAGAAGTTGATGTTCAAGGAATTGTGCTGCGTACTTAACATCACTTTTATTAAATCTCTAATAACTCAGCTCTCAGATTGCCAAAATTTATATAGTTTTCAGGTAGGAAATGATGTACCTAAGTCTATTAAATCATACCCTTTTCATCTCTTTACATTTTGGGCCCAAAAATGTATGGAATCGTTTCAGTCTCATTTCTAACAATATAATTATTATGTCATATCATATTGAAAAAATAAATTATAAATAAATGTTAATAAGTGAAGTTATTAGAAAATTATTTGTAGCTAACAACTAAAAGCTATTTACGATTTTATTAACTGACGAACGTAGTAAGCTACATTATTTTAATTATTCATATTTAATATTTATATATGTCTAAAATTTTATGTTAATTAGTAGATGCGAGATAAAATTGTAGAAATAAACTTTTCTAATATTAACTTTAGCCTTGTACCTATACTACGATTTTCTGGTTTGAGTCAGTCTTTATATCTCCATTGTAAACAAAATTCATTTTGTATGACAGCAGCAAAATATGAGTTTTAGTGATAGTAATTGAGGCAGTCTTTGTTATATTTGCATATCTCTTAAGTTATCGTGACGTAGGTGCACTGACCCATTACCTTATTCTTATACTTTTGGACCGCATTAGTTATTCCGATCAGTTATTTACATTATGAAAATGAATAATGAATGTAAGTGAGAATTAAATACAATTCGCTCAATTAAAAAATCTTAACAGCTCTACTAAAAAAGATTAGAACTTTGAAAATGTCGGTGGGCAAAAAGACAAATTAATTTATTAATTCCGTTAAGTCAATCGGGCCTAAATATAATTAATATATTAACAATAAATACTACTTTTATTCATTGCAAACAATTTATTATAATGAACGCAAGTATTTTTTTGTTTTTGCATAAAAATATTTATTGTAATATTAGTTTTTAAAAAAATCCGTGATTGACATTGACAGTTGACACTTGATATTGTGACGACAGTGATTAAATTATGATATCACGCTCCACACGATATATCTGTATATATAATAAGTATATATTTACATTAACAATTGACCTGGACGTGCTTCACGAATAATTAGTAACCCAGAAAAGTGGATCAATAAGTAGACGCGTAGCCAGAATGAGGTACACCGACACCGTACGTCTCATCGGAAGTCAACGACCTCAGCTATTGTTAATTTCCCTAGTATCAAAGTGTAAGGATTAATATAAGCATAAACTATTTTTTAATATTACATACGAATAATATCTATAGAAAAATTTATTCCGACGTTCCGCTTCAACTCATAATGGTTACTAAATAAATGATAATGGATTCACAAAATCGCGAATCATAAATTTTTGTTTATATTTAACCAGCTAAATTGCAACTCATGCTGTTTAAAAGTAAACATATGGCGCGTCTGCAAAATGCCTACGAAATAAGAAAGCTCCTCTTGTTCTTATTCTAAGGATTGAAACGTGTTACCGTTGTTCTTTTATATTTTTTACAATGGCTCTAGATTGGCGTGGTAGACGTACCGGCTTCTGCAAACATAACGGTATTTCGAAAATCAATTTGAATTTCGCATAATATTTCGCGTTTTATAATTTACTTCACTTGTTAATATTTTCAATTATATTAATTGCCTACAATTTATTCATTAGTGCTAAATAACGATATGACTGACAGTTTTAAAATATTTTTATAAAAATTGGCCGTAGCTGTCAACTAGCCACGATTCACAGTTTTGTACAACTTGGAATAAATTCAATAATAGATA
Source organism: Heliconius congener (assembly GCA_018230605.1). Taxonomy (NCBI): domain Eukaryota; kingdom Metazoa; phylum Arthropoda; class Insecta; order Lepidoptera; family Nymphalidae; genus Heliconius; species Heliconius congener. Next base: position 1,804 of record DWAO01003899.1, read on the forward strand.
AGAAAGTGTATATTAAATAAAATGATAAAGCATATTAATATCATTATTTATAAATTGATTTTCATATGTTCCGCAGCTTTCAACTCACGATCGCACGACCTTTAACGAATTCGATCCCGACATTGCGTGAAACATTTCAGCGAAGGTTAACACAGGTACGAGTTAATTTAAAATTAATACCGATTAAATATATAAAGAACAGACAGACGTACCTCGACTCTACCTCTTGACCGCGGCTGCCGCTCAGTTCGTCCGCGTAGAGGTTATGACATGAACGATTCACAAAGCCACGTGTTTTTTTAGAAATACAGCCAACACCGCGACCAGCCGACGCGCCGGGTTGAATCAGAATGGCAGCCAAAATACGCGAGCCGATGTTAGCTGTAGCTGTAGCTAGTAAGTCATTCCGATTGTTGCGTCAGAATAGCAGGAGTAGGGAGGATAGTGATGTGCGGAGTGACGCGTCACGCGACACGCGACACGGCAGCGTGCAACTGTTTTTCGTGTGTAATTTTCATTATCGTTTAAAATTAGATTGTGTATCTTAAATCGTGTAAAAATAATGATGAAACGTTATTAGTTATTTAAGGATACGGCACGTCTCTATGTAGCGTCAGAGTTGTGTAGACATTATTGTGTATATGTATTTACGATTAGTAATAAAGGGAATTGTTGTTTAGAACGGTAAAAGTAAGTGCTTCGAACGATGCTGAGAATTATTTTTCGTAATGTAAATAAGGTTTTTTATACATCATTTTTAGTTAACGAAATATACCAGTGAAATTTGCAAGTTATTTAATAGAGCCAGTATCTAATTGTATTAATAACTAAACTACTGTACTTTGGAAATTATAAATTATGTTAAAAAATTACACAGGCTGTCATAAAAAAAAATTGTATAACAAAAGATTAATATGGTTCTCTACCTCAAAAGACTAAAACGGAATCTTTATTGGATCACTTAATTCTCGATCTGTCTATCTGGTTGTCACGATAATTGGTTTAAAGATCGCCTGAAGTATCAAGTTGAAATTTTACCAAATATCGAAATCTGCCAACAGTAATATTTAAATTTGTCAATGAATTTTAAAGATTAGGGCCTTTAAGCTTAATTTATGCCTGTATTTTTTATGAAATTCGCCATGTAAGCCAAACCTATTTAATATTTTATTTTCTTTGCTCTGGCTTCAAAACGAAGCACGACATTGAGTTCCGTCATCCAACACGTAATGTCTCCACAATTCGGCAGAAAGAGTGGAATGTAAGTGTTGATGGGAACAGAGTGTCTTAACAGTAGGTTCCCAGGTTTCCTGTGGTCACTCTGCTATATGCGGGATAAAACTGAAAGGTGATTGAAACTGTAAAAAAAAACATAACCCATAGGGTACTTCCTATTGACCTACAATCATAAAATTGTTACTAAATCCTCGGTGTACGAGACCGATTCGCGCTTGCCTTATTTTTTGCATACTCAAACTAAACATAAATACAAAAATCATTCGTCATTATTTATATTTAATGTAGTAATTTGTATAGGGATCTTATAAAAAACGATTTTTATCATCGAATTAAGAAAAGCAATATTTAAGTGAAAATACGTTTATTATGTTTGGATTTTTATTAAATTAAAGTTAATAGTATTGGCTGTTAAGTACTTTGACTAACACAGTCCACTTCCTGTGGAGTCCTCGTGGGTCTCGTGGGTATCATATCACACATACGCTTGTATTATCATTCGTGGAAAAATGTAGAGAAAGAGATAAGGGAAAAAATACTGAGAATATTATTATTTCAGCTTTAGACTGTATCCCGTATATAGCAGGGACGGCAGAGGGAACCTAGTTCTAAGACATTCCGTTTCTGCTGCACTTTCCGCCGAATTCTGGAAGCATTGGGTGTAGTGTAACTATATTCAACTCCGCGCTTGACCTTGTTACCAGAGCTAGGAAATGAAAATATTAAATATATTCATTCCTCGAGTGGGAATGAAATTCACACCGTCGCGCTTAGTCCCCAGGCCCGTGCCATTGCGTTTAAGAGTGAAGTTCACTTAGTTATTGTAAAATTTTTGAAGGTTATTTCTTATCGAAAATGTTTGTTTACTTTAATAAATAAGAGGCCAGTCATGGCGCAGAGGCAGAGACGTGGGACTGTGAACGCGACAGGTCATGAGTTCGATTTTCACTTAAGAGAATGAAATATATAATATTTTTATTTCTTCACTGGTGTAGAGGCAAAAGTTGGGGCGTTGTGGAAGTCAACGCCTCAACCATTCCACATGCAACGCCTCCAGAATTCGGCTGAGTAGGGAGCGGAGTGTCTTAACACTAGGCTCCCTATGCCTACTTTTCTACCAAAAAATAATGCTACTTTTAAAACAAAGCAAAATTTCACGAAGTTAAACTTGAACGGTAACGGTATTGTACTTGTGACAACATGTTTTTATCTTATAAATATAAATAATATTTAAAAGGTAAATGTGTATTTATAATTAATTATGCACATTAAATGGTTGAACCTCTCTAATAAATATGGTATTTAAAGTGATAATATTGCAATAAAATAAACGCTATTTTTATTGTAATTCTTGTTATCTACTCGAAGACGAGCAATTGTAAAATAAAGGTAGGGATATATATTTTTAGTTTTATTCACTGTAAGAATACATGTTAGTAAATTTGTGAAGTTTCTAAGTAAAATATTACTTTTTAATATACTTTATTATTACTAATAATCTCTTCCCAACTCTACGGGTTATTTTTAATTAATATGTATACTATTAATATAAAATATCAACTACATTAATTAAGTTTAAGGAGTGTAGTAAGATTAGACTAGTTATATAAGTAAAGAAAAAAAATATTTTAAAGATGTCTATCTGTATTTATTCTATATTAATTTTTTTAGAAAAAAAAAACCACGTCCTAATTTTTAAACCACGTAATAATTAGTTGTTATAACTTATGCAAAATTTACAATTTAAAACTATTCTTAATGTATATGTTAAAACAATTGTGGTAATTAAACAATATGTTAGTAAAACATTTTTTTTTGTCACTGAAATAATGAAAAATATTTGAAAAATGCTTACAAAAGTCAAGTAAGAGTAAAACATACATTATTTAAAACTTAGAAATATTGACTGGTGCACTTACCTCACTGTCTCCTGCCGCACTGATAACTAGTAACTAGTGACTCTACAGTTTCAGCTTATATAGGTTAGTATTTTATAAATAATTCGCACACACACGTGGTTTTATAAATATAGCGTGAGGCGCAACCGGCCCGACCGCTGGTTAGAACGGAATGAGCGAAGTCAGTCACGGTAGCGCGAGTAGTAGAGTTGATAGAGATACTACACACGGCTTATGTCACGCAGGGTGACCAGACATCCGGTTTACACTTGGACAGTTTTTTTCCCTTAAAATAGAAATCGTAGGAAAATGTATGTAAACTCTAATTATTTTTATATTTATATAAATAAATGTAAATGAAGAGTTTTATGAGGAAAACCCATCTCACTTTACGTCATTAATTTCTTTAACCAAACTAAATATTTTTTTTTTCATTTTTATTCTTTTAAAATCGTTTCTGAAATATAATAACGCTAAAACTGAATCTGGTATAGTGTTATATATTGATTTTAGTCCTAAATACGTTCCAGCTCTTAAGCCACCCTGTTAAAAGTAAGTAAGTTCAATTGTTGCGTCATATCAGATAGGGTAAGGGAGTATCGAGTGACGCTGGAAGTGCAGAAACACTATCGCATGCTTGCAGATTGCACTACGGTGTTTATAATATTTGATCTTTAAAGCTAAACCTTTTCTTTTATTTATCTTTTGATGATAGTATGTATTTACATACTAGGAGGAGATAAACCAACAATAAGACAGATTTTCTGATTCTGCAGTTTTTTTGGTATATTGCATTTTATTCTGTGGTATCATCGCCATTTTATCTAATCAAGAAAACTTCTAGCTAACCAAGAATCCTTCTAACTTCTGTCATGATAGAGTCCACGATTTTTAGAAAACAGTATATTATAATTTTTATTTTTATACTTATTTTAATATTGTTTATAAATATATAATATACAAAATATAAACAATATTAATATAAGTTAGTGCGTCATGAAGTGTTGTCGTTTGGAGCTGTCATGGAAACAGAAGAAACAGTAATAAAATTCGATTAAGTAATTTAAGTAAAACCTTATAGGTATTAAGACGTCCTATTTGTGACCTTCCTGCTATTTTGGGAGGTTTGTTTTATACTTCTTCCTTTACTTAGTAAATTTACGTTAAATAACACTGAAATATATTTAAATATATTATTGAAAATATTAAAAATAAAACTAATTAAAATTTTGTTACTAAACCATATTATTGTTAATAAATAAAAATATATATTTAACGGAATAAATATGTAAAGCACACCTTGTGACATGTTTACAACTTAATACAACATTCAAAGTCAAGTAAATTTAAACTTCTAAAACTATAGCGAGGTCAAAGGCAAATATCTGGATAGTGAGAGTGGAGTATTCAATACAATACAGTACAAATGTAGAGTAGGGATAGACTGACAAAGGTTGCAATATTATTGCATCACCTTATTTATAAACATTTTGGATAGAATTTTTGCATTGATACATCCTTGCGGAGTGACGTGAACTTCTAATACTTAGAAATATTTTACAATAAATATTTAATAGTTATGATAGACATTTACTTTTGTTGGGTAAAATATGTTTATTTTTGGCAAACAAACATCTTCACACGGTCGGTACGTACTCTCCAACGTGCTCTAAGCTCTTTGGTCTTCGGTTATTAAAAATATTTTCGTCTGGTTTTCTATTTCAAATAAAAAATGTTGATTCTCGCTATCTAAATCCTATCTGCGGATAAGCCAATATTACAAAAAAGATACTTGGAAGTGCATGAAGATAAGAAAGATATATACGGAATACGAAGAAAGGAACCTGATTGAGTAACATTTGTCACGGTAATTCCCTATATTGTAGTGTTTAAACTTAATCTAGAGCAAGCACTTATTAAATGTTTATGTTTCATTAATATAAAAGAAGGCATAAGGCGAGGCCAGTCGTGGCGCAGGGACACAAAGTGTTACTGTAAAATCGATTGGTGGTGGGTTCAATCCCTACTGGAGTAAATTAAATAGTTACATTTATATTTTCATTTCTTCGTTCTGGTGTCTAGGTAAAGCGCGGCGGAATTCCCAACACGCAATGCCTCCAGAATTCGGCGGAAAGTGGAGAACGGTGTGTTATAACACTAGGTTTCCTCTGCCTACCCTGCTGTATGCGGAAACAGAGTGAAGCTGCATAAGGTATTCCTTCTGTCGTCCTTGTTATGTGTATGCTTGTTGCGTGTACAGCGTGAAGCTGAAAAAAAATATATCTACTGTTGCCGTTCAAATAATTATTCACTTAAACTAAAGTGATAAACATGTTTTATTTCTTACATAAACATTTGCAAATATGATATTGAGTTGTGAACTAGTTAAATGAAAAAATAACAAGACTTTAAAATGTTGCAGAATAACGTCTTCTTGATACAGCATCGACATTAGTATTCAACGGCAGCTGTGGGTTCATATCTACTGTTACTTACCAGCTCTGGGAAATATTAACATATAATTATACAGGTATTTCCCCTGATTAGAGAAATTGCAGGAAAGGTGGAGTAAATATTAACATAAGAATATGACTTTGAATGATTTTTTGCTTAAAAAATCAGCTTCACACCGTATCCTACATATAGTAGAGTCTTTCCCTCTCCACTTTCTTCCAAATGTTTTGAGGAATTGCGTGTTGAGTGGCTGTGGAACTCAACGCCGGGCTTTGCCTTGGCGCCAGAGCGAAGAAATGAAAATATTAATAAATAATAATTCATTCCCCCGAATGGGGATAGAGTACACAATCGTCGCGTTACAGTCACATCCTTATGCCACTGCGCCACGACGGCCTCAATTTGTTTTAGTAAACATCTTATAAAGCAAAGGGATGTAATATAAAACTATATTTAAATATAAAACTATATTTAGATCTGATTAATAAAACATTTCCTGCGTACATATTTTTTTTATTTACAACTTCAAGATGACTAATAATGCAGCGTACCACCGAATTATATTTTCATATACATACATAAGTAAAATTTTAATATCCAAATAATTAAGTATACGAATAATATTTATAAAAAACAAAGTAAAGGTTAAAAAAAACATACTCCATATTTACATAATTGGACACAAATATATCTTAAAATTAGAGGATATCATTAAAAAAAATGATAATATGCACAATGTTTATAAATAACAATAGGTTTTGATTTAAGTTACATTTTTAGATTCATATTGAGTACCGTATAATGTATACAGCTGAGTAGATAGGATTTATGGGTTTCAGATTTTATATTTCAGATTCATTCTATTCCAATTTTATGTTTCTGTTTTATTATTTTTCCCTGTGTGTAAGTAGAGGTATGAAATAAAATCTGAGAAACGGTTCTGGACCGACACCAGCCCTGGTCCAGAAACAAAAAATAAAATTAGAATAGAATAGAATATACTTTAATGCACACAGCCAAATAAAAGAAATACAAAATATAGATAACAATAATAATATTTTATCATTGTGTAGAGTGTAATTACCAAACATATTTTAAAATTACACAGTTATATCATTATATCTTAAATAAATAAAAACTAGACAGTATACCCCACAAACAGAACTAAAATAGTTTTGTATAATTTGTTCGTTATAGTACCATTTTTTACAGTTATTGTTTAAGAGGGAATCGTGATATGTTGTTGGTTTTTTTCCAAATAAATCAAAATATTCTCCAATGTCATGTTTATCTATGTAAATTGCTATCCAATGAGAAGCAGGCCTTGTGTCTCGATCTAAATTTGAAATTAAATAAACCGGAAGGTATACTCGTATGGGTATACGGTTTGCAGCAAAAACGGTATACTGCAATTTACTGATTTTAAATGCGTCTTTATTTCATCAGAATATTCATTTTAAGCAATAAGAAACAATATTTTTTTATGGAGCATTAAATACTATTCTAACTATTGTAATCAACAACTCAACAACTTCTTAGTTCTTTTTTATTTCAATAACATTATCAAATTCTGCATATACACTACAATTCACAGTTGATGTTAAAGTATTTTGAAACCGGATTTCTATTCTAACACTTCCTAGCTTTATGAGTATCCAATGAGCAGTTGAGTTTACACTCAAATCTGGTCCAGTCTCAGTATCAATTTGCAAAAGCTTCTTTGGATATTGCAAAAATCTAAATGATGGTACATTTAAAAAGTGTATACCAGTACCCGAGAATATTGTATGATAAGCACTAATGAAAACATTATTCAAAAATGTAGAGCTTAACGTTTTTGCTTATAATTTTGACCATCCACATATGATTAAAATCGTAAGGCCACATATGATTAAAATAAATTCAATGATGCATCTTTTAGGTATTTGTCCAAGAAAAACATTTTCAAGAGGAGACCGCAGATTTGGCATAGGAATCAACTATATCATTATCTGTACTACCAGAGCGGCTCGAGATCCATGCCAACGATAAGAGCAGGATTTTGAGGATAAGGTGAAAATTAGATTTGCTACGGAAAGCAATCTGTAAAATAATAACCTTTTTAAATAGTGCGACTCTGCGAACAAGATGCCTTCAAGCAAAGCTATACATTAACCAGAAAAAGTAGAAGTTTCGGACATTTAAAATTTCAAATAATTTTGTATGTAAAAATGCCTTAACTCGTATAGTATTCCTAGCGCCTGGATCGTTCTTGACAATATCCAGGTTCGTTGGCACAGAAGGATTATACGTAAGCGCACTAAACGAAATAAAATTTAAAGAGCATACATCCATGTTGTTGAAGAGAAGACTTGTGGGCGCGCACTGTAGCTTCAAATACACTTTGAATTTCGGGACTGTGCTAAAACAACGAACGACGAAAGGTTATATAGTCTCTTAGACGCAATTGATAACTTAACTTAGTTTAAACACGCCAAAATTCCATATGTAAATGATGTTGGTAAGCAAACATTGTGCAGAAAGTAAAGTAGGTGGTTGTAATAATAAGAAAAATCATTTAGCATCATGATTTTGAAAGTATGCAAATATTTAGAAAGCGATTAAAATCCAGATCAATGTGTGTACATATGTAACTATAAAATCGCGATGTATATTTATATATTTATCAGCCTAACCTAACCCAAATATGTCTTATTTAAGAACAGCGCTGTTTTGCATCAGTTAATCGGTAATTAGGAATATGAGTGCGAGATACGGTCGCTTCCGAGAAGCAAAGTGACTAGGTAGTAATTAAGGATCAATGAGGGGTAGTGGAGTTGTTTTGAATCAAAGACTATCTCCTTACCCTGAAGAGATAGACTGAAATGGATAGCGGGAATCGAGACGGCGTAGCCGAAAACTTTTATTTTTTAGGTGATCACCGAAAAGCGGTTGTGGGGCCCACCCAGGTGCTGGACCACCCCCAGCTCTGATCCAGAACTCATGAATCTTTTCTACTTAGGTGGGTAAGTATAGGCAGAACCTTGGGTGAAGGCACTTCATTCTCCGCTTTTCCCCTATCGCATACTATCCTTACATTATAAAAACCTTATTGTCTTATTTTTAATTTCTATTACGCATACGCATCCATTAAGTGATAATTATTTAAATGAACGCGTAGCAATTAAGATAATATAATATGTAAATTGATTTTTTATTAGGTTATTGATATGTCGGTTTTTTTTATTAGTTCAGAAAAACCGATGAAGTGCGAGTCGGACACGTCCTCCGTAACAATTTCAGGTTCATAAGTCAACGGGAAGTATAAAAAATATTTAAAGACGAGGTATTCCAGATTCCCCAGATCTATGTCATGTTAGTAGAGCTGAAATTTTGAGGACTCATCTATAATTATACTTATAATAAAACTGTAACAGATCGGTCTTGAAAGGATCTTGAAAGATATTTAAGAAAAAATGTTATAGAGGTGACCTTTATTAATGTAATGGAACAAAAATTAAAGACAAAATTGTCTATTTGTCTGTTTGTCTGTGCGTTTATCATCGCTAATCTCAAAATTTTACTAAATGATGTTTGGATTTTGGCATGCTTCCGTTAACATATCAGGTTTTACTACAATCAGTTCATAAATAAAAAAGTTATATCAATTTAAAGTATTTAGTTGGATAATAATTTGTCGAACTAAATACTGCTAATTGCTATAACAATAATTTTATACAACTGTCTTACTGAAATGGTTGAATCTTTAGCTTTCAATTTGTATGATGATATAATATACATAAATAACATAAATAAGTTGTAATAAGCGTATAAAAATTTCGACGAAGCTAGAGGAGAACGTATGGCTTAATGACCAACGCGCCTGGTCGGTTTCGAGAAAGTGCGGGTTCGAGTCCCGCTACGTTCAAATTTTATACGTTTTCTAGTATTTTTCTTTCCTAAGTGTGGAATAACACTTTTAAAAATGTTAAAAATGAAATTCCATATTTCAGAATTATTCCTTTATTTGAATTGTGAACTCGAACTTCAAGTTAAATTTAATAACTGTTGGATTACCTATAGATTATGATTAGGCAGCGAACTTTATACAAAATACAATACTTTATACAAAAACCATGCATAACTTTTTTTTCTGTGCTTTGAGGGGACCGAAGACCTTTATATTTGATATTTATTTTAATTGCATACCTCCACGCAATCTCGAGATGTATGGTTTTGACAGACGAAAGGACAGACAAAGACAAAGGGTAACAAAGAAAACAGAGTTGGAATTTTTAGCATTAAAAGGTAAAAGTCAAGTAAAACTTTTATTTTTTATACTATCGACTTGTTATGATACCCGCGATCACAAACAATAAAAATATGTTTTCATTACATTAGGACCATTACATAATCATAATTTTCGAAGACCAGCATTTATTTATAGTGAATGAATCGTCGCATTACAGTAACAAACATGTTAATGTAATGCGACGGTTGTGGGTTCGATAAATTTTAATTTCTTCTTTCTGGCATCAAGGCAAAAAGCTACGAGCTAAGATACGCAATGCCTCAAAAATTCGACCAAAAGTAGGGCACTGTGTTAAGCTGATTTGAATTTACTTTTTACTTAAATTGGTTTTAAGAAAATGTATTTCTAGAGAACCACCTTTCAGAATTTTACTTCGTAAAAACCTACGTGCAGGAAGAAAATTCATAATATTTAGCCATCTGTTGCGCAAAGGATGAGTTACTATGAATGGAATACCGTAGTAAGTGTCGATATGGAACCCTATAAAATCATCCCTTAGTTACTTGTCAAGGAAAAATCATAGATGGCGTTACATAATATTTAAAAGATAAATTATCTTTTAATGCGTGCGTAGTGTTTTTATTAAGATATAGTTGTTGTTTCAATATTGATTCTTTAAGTTACAAATATCAGTAAAGGATTTGCTTCTTAAGTAGTACCGTAGACAAAACAAATTCATAAATGGATAATAGGAATGCGTGATGCAGTTTAGTTTAGAGGTCATTCGTGGCTCAGGGGCAAAAAGTGTGACTGTAAAAGCGACTGGACGTGGAAATGAAATATTTAATTAAATTAATATTTCTGTTTTTTCACTCTGGTATATAGGCAATACGCGGCGTTGATTTCCGCCACTCAACGCGTAATGCCTCAAAATTCGGCAGAAAGTGGGAAACGGAGTGTCTTAACACCAGATTCCCTCTGCTCAGTATATATTATTAAGTTGAGGCCACCAACTGTGACTGTTAAATTGACTGATTGTGGGTTCGATCCCCATTCAAGGAAATGAAATATTGATTTACATGTATATTTTCATTTCTTCGCTCTGGTGTCGAGCCAAAGCGCGGCGTTGACTTCCGCCACTCAACATGCAATGCCTCCAAAATTCGGCGGAAAGTGAGGAACAGAGTGTCTTAACACTAAGTTCCCTCTGCCTACCTGATACAACATAAAGCTGATTATTATTAAGTATTTTGACAATTAATACATTTGATATCTCTATTCTGGAGAAAGGTTAATAATAGAAATATAATAATGGCTGTATATTGCAGGATTGCATCAGTCCTTTAGTTACTGCCGCCATGTCTCGAATGACAACCGCACCGTAAGCTATCGCCTATCTGGCCGTATCCTGTTTACGTTTAAGAAATTCTTGTAAGAATTTTACGTTGATAGTATTAAAGTAGTTTGCATTGTTGAGGCCGTCGTGGCGCAGATGCACAAGGGTGTGACTGTATAGCGGCGGTTGTGGGTTCAATTCGCGCTCTAAGAATACAGCGGGAAGTGGGGAACGGGGATGTCTTAACACTAGGTGCCCTCTGCCTACTCTGTTATGTGCGCGATACAGTGTGAAGCTGATTTATTTATTTTATTTTTATCATAGTACTTTATGGGCTAAAGGTGAAGCGAAAAAGACATATCAAAGAAATCGTTACATGAATATTTTATTATTGTAATTTTGTTGTGGCTGGTTCTACAGTTGTAAAATATCGTCTACAATTTGTTAGAGAGACTTATTTTGCAATATATGTGTGTCTAAAACACTAGGTTCCCTCTGCCTACCCTGCGGTGTGCGGGATACAGC
>DWAO01003900.1:0-13483 GCA_018230605.1 Heliconius congener
TTATTCAGAAACCTCATTTACACCTTCTTCATTGGTACTTATTATATTGGTGCTTATTGGATTCGTTAAAATCAAAGATCATAACCGAAACAATAGGTACTATTGCATAAAACACAAGTCTATTACATACGCCGAGATGTCGAAACCGAGAGAGATGTGAATCGATGGACTAATAAAGAAAAGGTGACTATCGGGGAAGAGATAAAGCATCTTGATATTCGTAAGAAATGATCAAAGAACCTATGTTTCGTTTTTTTTGGGCGACCCTCCAAATTGCGCCAGACCAGCGCTGAGAAAGTGAAGCAGATTTTTAGAATTCCTACAATATTAATGAATGTTGTATGTAACTATTTACAATAACAATGCTTTATTGTGTTTATTTTTCTGATATTGTGACCATTCTTATTTTAATATCTAGACAAATAAATTAAACGTGGAGTTATATAAAATTTTAGGACACAAAATACAGTTCATTTCCTATAGGATTTTTTAAAAAGAAGAAGAAGAAGAAGAATTTTCTCTTAAAATTTTACAAGAACCTTAATGCCAATAATGATTTTCTACAGCAGCTCACGAAAAAGCATTATTTAATATAGATTACATAGATACCTACTTCATCGCTCTGATTACGATACTGATTAATTTACATATATTAATAGTATATTATTATATTATAATAACAATAAATAATAATCAAGAAGAATAAGTAGGTGTATCTGACATTTTAAATTACAAACAAGGTATGCAGTGAAACCTTGGGCTATGCATTTGTTCACGCTTGAACGTAGGTCTCAGAAGCGAATAGCGATATCGTGACGTCCGGAGTGGAGTTGCACTTATCATTTTAATTAACTTTAATTCAAAAATGTCTCTCATAGGAACAATACTATCATAATATTTATATACAATTTCTTTTTTACCTTAAAATGTTTATGTATATTTGTATGCGATTTACTTAATTTAACTTAAGCAAAAACTGAAGAGTATATAAAATAGAAACAAAATATAGCCTACTCAATCGACGAAGATTAAAATAAATTACAACCAATTTACATAAAGTTACATTCATCAAAAGATATCAAATTTTATTAATTTATCATATTTGGAATAATTCCTGTTAAAGACAAAATTACAAAATCTACACGATATATACTATTGTATGTACAAATACGATGTAAATAATTTAATACCGTTGACTAATGAATTACTAGGAAATTAGATTAGTGATAAATTTTAACATTTACAGAATATAATTCCACACTTAGGAAAGAAAAATGGTCGGTCAGTTCCTAGGAGGCGCGGGTTCGAGTCCCGATACGTTCAATTTTTTATACGTTTTCTAAATAAGTATTGTTTTTGGTTGTTATCTTGCTTGTATGTGTCGGTTAATTAAGATAAATTAGAATATATTATGGTAATACATCAGAAATGCTTATAAAAGAAAATACATTAGAAAAATAAAAAATGAAATGCTCACCCAGCATCCTATTCACTTCCTTTTCAGTCATCGTCGTCCTCGACGTTTTTCATTGCGGATTTTCTGTAAAAAATATGAAAATTATACTAAACGTAATAAGCGCATTTGTAGGCTTATAGCTCTCATAATTTAAATTATATTACAGAATTGCTACTGTAGAGAGGTGTTATAGATATATAAAAGTTATTTCTAAAGAACTTTTAGCTAATTTATGTTTGTAATATTTCGTTACAGGGCAACTATTATAATATAAGCGGACGATTACGTATTGGACATTACCTGGGTATGTACTGCTTTACTCCAATAGAACGACGAACAGTAAGCACAAACAGTAACACAGACACTGAACAAAACTTTTAAAACAAAGATTATTGTACAAAATTATTATATCTCATCGTATTGTAAATAAATTTTCACATAGATTTAGTATCATTTTGCTAAAATTGTATAAAACATTGTAAAGATTTTTTAGATTCTCGTAGAGGCATCTCTCTACGAGGGTTGAAAGGCGGATCGCGGAAATGCACGACTATCGCCGAACGTTGCCGAATGCTAATTCCGCACAGGACTGTATTCTAACTGTGACCTCATTGAAAATATACGTTTATATTTTTATAACCAGTAAGCACTTTTTCGATATTTGATATTATAGTCCTTAAAAAACCAATGGAAAGGAAAGAAATCTTAAAACTCAGTCAAATAAGCACATGGTCATTTTTATCTTACAAGGTAACTTATTTTATATTCGAAAGATAAATCCTTGTTTTGAAAAAAACAAATAAAGGTATAATATTTCATAAGCTTATATCGATTTGTGTATTTGATTTAAAATATTACGTGATATTTTAACCCAATCCGTGCCTGGTCCACCCTGCAGTGAGGTCGTCGTTTTGACGCCATGTTTTCCGCGCATGCGCCTCCATTTTCCATTACGGAGCAATCACTAAATATATAACATAAATGTATAACTAAGAGTAGTCTTAAAGTGTTACCAGTTTAATATTAAAAATAAATTTTTCTTTGAAAAATCTTGTTTATAATATATGTTTAATAATTTCATATCAAAGAAAATTTCATATTAAAACATATTATGGATATCAAAGGTGTAAACACCACAATGTCCTATTCTAAGCTGATTGACAGTAAAACTTGGGATCAATACGTTATGACGTCACACCATTGAACGGAACGGAAGACTTTACTTCCCTTCACGATACGGAAATATCTAACTCACTCTATATAGGGCCTGCGATGGTCTCGTTTACTGCAATAATGACCATAAATATCTGTCTATATTTAGATTTGCAAGTCATTTAAGGTTTAAGTTAAAGTTTTAGTACAGTTAGCACAACTGTTGAAATGATTTTATAAAATAACAAATTCTATGCCAATTAGTGTTAAATACACCAGTTTCACGCTGTACCCCCCATTTAGCAGGGTAGGCAACGGGAACCTAGTGTTAAGACACTCCGTTTCCCACTTTCCGCCAAATTTATCGAGGCATTACGTGTTGGTGCCAGAGCGAAGAAATGAGAATATTAATATATAATAATTCACTCCGAGTGGAAATCGAACCTACAACCGTCATATTCCAGTCACAACCTCGTGCACCTGCGCCACGACGCCCTTAGTGTTACGATGGCCTATAGGAAAAAAATATAGATAGATATATAAAAAAAAACAATAAATAAATTTTATAGTTTTCATATTAATTTAAGCCTCTGTCAAGTATAATAAATAGCATCCCGCGTGTATTATGCGATATTATTACGAATGTTATATCTTTATATTATATATATTATATTCAATAAGTTATATGCTATCAGAAAGTTAGACTAAATCCCACGGGGTAACTTGAGGGGTCGTTATAAAAAAACAACTTATTTATTTTTATTTATATGACTTGTTTTTACTTACGACTTGGCCCTCGTCAAATAAAAATAACTAAGAGTTGTGTATGACCCAAAGTAATTATGACCACAGTTACAGAAGCTTGCACTCGTAATACAACAATTAACGTGATGTGGTACTACGTAGTTCCTGAGATAAGCGCGTGCAACTAAACAAACTGTCTATTATCCAAAATATAATTATATTAAGTGGCCGTTTAAGTTCCGGCATGATTTATAGATGGAGCCAAAACATGTAAATATACAAACGTCCGTTCAGATCGCTAGTCATTATATTTTTTATCTTAAAGAAAATAATACTAATAAATCGGCAAGATATCTTTATTGACATTTATTAAAATGTTTTAAGTGATCTAATATTTTAAATATACTTTTCTTAGCTTCGCGCTGTGTCCTGGACAAAGCGGGGTACACAGAAGCAATGGGAAACTAGTGTTAAGATGTCACCATTAAGACATTTTCATACCCACTTTCCGCCTAATTCTGAAGGCATTGCGTGTTGAGTCACAAAATCTCGCTCGCTACCAGAGCGAAAATCACAAGATATTAATTAATAATTCATTTCCTCGAGTGCAAATCGAATCCCTTGTGTCCCTGCACCACGACTGGCCTCAAATATTTACTATTAGGTGTTGAAAATAATATATTTCTTATAATAATAGCGCTATGACTGTACTCAATTATATTCGACGTACTTCAAGGACAGTAACATTCCCAATTAGGTGTGCATATTGATTCTATGATAATCGAACAGCGTCATTTCGACTATAAAGAAGCAAAAATTAATTTAAAACAATAATAACAATGCGATTTCTCTCCAATACGTTTTGGCGCCATGGGACTGTTTCGTGATAAGGGAATAGCCAAGGCGCAGGAAACTGTTAATTAAAAGAAAATATGTATTATTAGAGGCCAGCCGTCGCGTGTCGGCACCAGCGTTCGACTGTTGTGGGTTCAATTTCCACTTGAGGAAATGAAATATTAAATATTTATATTGCCGTGCATTTCTAAGTCTCCATAATTCGGTTTAAATTGAGGAAAATAGAAAAATATATGATAGCTTCCTTGTTAATTAAATATTTAAAATTTTAAATACAATTAAATTTAAATTTATTGGAAAAGTACATTATGTAAATCGTTTTTGTCACAATTGTAAACGAAATCTATACAATTATACACTTAAATGCTGTTCACGTGAAAGTGCAAGTATTTTTAAACTGAACCTTGTTTCACACTGTTTACAAAATCTCACTTTAATAAATGTCATCTCTATACTATTTACACTTCACGAAACCAATGTAAAACTTCGTATTTTATATATTATCGGTACCAAAATTTATTTAAAACTCACGAAGTAAATACAAATACAAAACACTTTTGTTTTTAATTCACTGAATGCCGTCTATAACTGGCAGTAATTTGGCAAGACTGAGTAAAGGACGTATATAAAAAAAGTTGCACCATTCGCTGTTAATCTAAAGTATTACTACCAGCATAAGTAATAGAAGCCAATTTAAAAAATCGAGACAAAATATAAAATAGATCAATAACTGGTCTTGTTTTTAGAACCGATAGTATTAATTAACAGCAAAATATAATATATTTATTGTTTACACTAGAAGAGGTAGCACTTGTTACAATAACTTTATTATTTATTCATTTATTTTATTAATGAAAAAAATCTATTTTCTTTAAGTCCAAACCCAAACAGATAAAAAATATAAATTTTTTTGCAAACTCCTATTGATTTAATTTATCTTAAGCTGCCATATCACATATGCACTAAGATCTAGATACTACAATCTCACAGATTCTAATAGACGTAATAGATTTGTAATAGCGGCTCACGCGCGTGCCGACCGCCCGACGAGATTCTCTACTGTTTTATTTCAGAGCTGGCTCTGCACTTCGGCCGTGAGACATTGCAAAGGTGTAAGGTATACGTATGTAGGCAGTACATTACTCAAACTTGATGAGCAATCCACAATGTCGTTCGTTGACTGCGATGAACGCCGACACCAATTATATTAATTAACCGACATTAGTTCTGTGAGATGCGCGAATTGATTTCACAGTTTATTGTTAATATTTGGTTGATACAGTAATTGTACTTTAGTTTTTTTTTATATTAACAAATATGCTTATAACTAAAATAAAAAAAAATGTTTTAAAGCTTTAGCTAATTTCAATTTAATTTTTTTTCGATATTACATATTTAATATAGGTACTTCAGTAAAGCCCTACATTGGGAAAGACAGATTGTATCAATTGACTTAATGAATCGAGGCGATGTCTTGATAAGAATGTTAAGAAATCATTGTTTAAGTGTATAAAAATAAATTATAAGAATTTTGTTGCTTGGACGAAATTACTATTTTAGTGACAAGGCCATGTGTTGTACATGTAATCTGCGTTTTGTGCTCTGTATTATTTTTGTAATTTTCTGTTAATTTTTGTTTAGATGTAAAATTAAGCGACAATTTTTAGACAAGACTCATGTAGCATATTTTGTATAGTAATTGTAACAATATGACAACAAAAGAAAAATATAAAGATCCACTTTATTTAGCGTGCACCATACTAGGTTACCATAAAATATAAAGTTTCGAATCGGATAGTCAGTTGTAGGTATCATTTCAAATCGAGAGAAATTTTTATTTTTTATTTTCTTTTTTCTTTAACAAAACAACGACTGACGAGGTGTTTTAAAAGTAGCGTCCCTTTTTCTCCCCTGATGTATACAGGATAGACCGTAGCTCTAAAATACCTAATACTCCTAGTAATATTACTGATTATATTGGACCTGCCACCTGTTACACAATTTTAATACACAGCTTTTTAGTAACAAAGTTATAAGTATATAGACAATCTTCACCACTTTCCAAATAAGAGTTCAATATTATACGACACTAATAATTGTCATCGATTAAATATGTTTAAACATAACTTTTAATAATGATATTATTGGAAGTAATAACAAAAAACAGATAACAGAAGGGACAAAACAACAACTAAAGAAATATTACGAATTCAATTAATTAATTATGTGGCGTTCTCTTATAAATGTATTAGATTATTGAACTTTTTATTACAATAAATAGCAGTAACTAATTGTTTAATAGAAACTTTGTAGTATCTTTCTTTACCTTTTCATTTAGCATCTAATCTTCTTATTCAAAAGTAAATAGTATTAAGCATTGTTTTTCAGCTACACTTAAATATAATTTTGCTAAACTCTACCATTATTTTTTAAACCTAAATAGAATACAAAGTAATTTTAATCAAAAATGCAATAAAGAAACTATTGTTACTCAATTTTTGCACTATATAATAACACATTAATACAATAACTTAATACGTCTGTAGACGTCTGATTTATGTGATGGAACTCACGTAGGTACCTTTCTTGTATCATACATGTAATGAAAGATAAACGGTTGAATTAAAATTACAGTGTAGAGATTATGACCGATATATCTTATCACTGACGATACCTTGAAGGAACACTCCTCTATTTCCTAAGATTTACCAATTATAATGGTTAAATTGACTAAACAATAAAAGATATTATGTGTATTTTTACGATAATGGTCAATGCTATTCTATAGAGAAATTCAGATAATGTACCATTCAAAAATTACAATAAATAAATATAGAAAATTATTTATAGTAATATAAACAAAGAAAACGGCCTTCAGTAATCAAATTATTCCACAGAAATCAAAATAATCTGTTAGGATTACAGCAGCTTGCAATCTCCTTCAAAGCAAGTTGGCATTTGACAATGCGTGAATTAAATCAATAAAGGCCTAATAACCTGCATCGCAACGTCTCCAGCCATACATATAATACCGGTTGAGTGCCCACTATCATTGGCAATTGGTATAATCGAGTTCGCTGACTCGGTTGAGCGAGCAAATATCACACCAGTAGTGTCTACTGGCCAGTCCATCTAACATCGCACTGATCCCATAGCCGATAGTTCCTGAGTTATCAGCAGTTCTCTTTGTTTTCAATATGCAAACAGACTAACATTATCTTATCATTTGACATTAGCCGAAGCAACACGTTACTGTTTACACGTCTTGTGATACGTTCGCTGTGATGTGTATCTTCTATTTTAAATAAGTTAGTGAGTGAGAAATGCATTGTGTATAGTTTACCGATACTAGTTACTTTACGATAATAAAAACCATGACTGAAAGTTCCCTTGACCTTCGGGAGTTAGAAAAATTAAGGTTTGTTTAGATTAGTCGCCAGTCTGTGTACCATAAATTAAAAAAAAACTGAAATCCACTTTTATACGAGTGCATACAACTCTTTTATCATAAATTATCTCTAGATCGATAATTTACCAAGTGTTTACTATATCGCTATTTCAGATCTACAAATTTGCCGTCTCAAACAAAATGCCGAAACTCAGTTTCTCCGGAAGTTTCTCACAAATGGCGATTGATCTTAGAACCTGCTCTTGTTGGTGCCATGATGGCTATAAACTTGGGTCAGACATCTTTACAAAATTTCTATTTACGCACAGCTTGTCACGTGGACTTGAACTTCTCACTGGATATTTGCGACAAGGGTGTTGGAGAAGAATTCAGAGTAGCTGAGGTAAATCATTTTAATTAACAAGCAATTTTAATTAAAAGTAAAGTACGTTTACACGATGTTAATATACTTTACCTTTTTATGATATATATCACCGGATCCGGATGCGGAAACGTTGTGTATTTGAATAACATAATTATATGTAGGTAAAGCCAGTAAGGACATTTGATTATCAGTTTTAAAAAACATACAAAACCAGATAGATAAACGTATAAAACATAAGAATGTTGTTTATACATTAACTTATGCAATCTTTTTGTACATTTGCATATATTTTTTCCATAATTATATTAACTTTATATATTTTTAATGAATTTGTTAGACAAGATTTTTTTCTGCATAAAATTTGAAATGAACTTGTTGATACGGTAATGGAACGGAACGGTACTTTTTTGTAAAAATTTACGTAAGTAGGTACTTAATTTTTTATAAAAATAAAGTACTAACAAAGTAGATTTTTGGTTTGAAAGAAAAAAAATATGCAAGCTTTTTAATAATCAAAAAATTTAAGTTTTTTATATATACTAGATATATTGAACATTTCAATTTTAATTTCTATAATTTTCAGGCACAAAGCCAAGAAGTGGTCTCGTCTATAAACGTCAGCCGTAGTTTTGTGGGGTTGGTCCTCTCTACGTTAATTTTATTATTTGTTGGGCCTTGGAGCGACTACAGTGGACGTAGGAAGCCGTTACTCATCTTACCCTTGGTGGGAATGTGTGTTATGACTATGGGAGTATTACTGATGCTCATATTTCCCGGTGCTAGTACAGTGCAAGTGCTCTATGCCGTGCAAATACCTATATCGTTAGGAGGCAATTTTGGATTACTTTTAGCAGCATCCTTTAGTTATATAGGTGATGTAAGTATATATTTTTTTTCTCAACTTTACACTGTATCTCGTAAATAGTAAGGTAGGTTATAGGGAACCCAATGTTAAGAAACTCCGTTTCCCACTTCCTGGAGCTCGAGGTATTGAGTATTAAGTGATGGTACTCAACCTCTCGCTTTGCCTTGTTACCAGAGCGAAGACATGAAAATATTAAATATTTCATTTTCAAAGTGGGAATCGAATCCCCAACCGTCTCACCTACAGTCACACGCTTGTGCTATTATGCCACGACGATCTCTAAGAAATAATAATTTATCTATTTTACAAAGTTTTACATTATTAACTAGCTCTACGTCTCATGTGTGCACGTAATATGTACGCTTATTTTTAAGTTCATTGTAATATTTTTTTGTGAAGTAATATAAGAATTTCGAAAAAGAATTATAATTAAAAATTCATTATATCTAAAATAATGTTAGCAAAATAAATAAATATACATTTTATTTTCAAACGAAAAAGTAAAGAGTGAATAAAATATGAATCATCATCATCATCATAATTTTTTATTATTGATATTTTTTTCATTTATTTATTTTATTATCTGATTTATGACAAATAAATTTTGTTTGATTTTCGGCAAAACAAGAATGCATTTTATTGACTGGAAATTAGTTAACGTTTTCACTTTCCGGCTAAATTGATGTTTTATATATAAAATTTATCACTGATACAATGATATCAGGCCGAATGTGATATTCAGATAAGTAAAAAGATAGCACAGCTTGTGTTTCGAGTTATATAATTTTTGGTATAGGGACATTTGCAACTTTTAACATTTTTCGAGTGTTATTCCACACTTAGGAAAAAAAAAATTATTTAGAAAACGTATAAAAAATTATCTCTGGTCGGTTTCCAGGAGGAGCGGGTTCGAGTCCCGCTACGTTTAAATTTTTATATGTGTTTTAAATAAGTAGATTTGCGACTTGTTAAAAGTATCAATAATTTTTTATGCTTATAACAACAAATGATTCCATGGTATTTAATGAAAATCGTCACTTTATTTATAGTACACTAATATTTTAGCTAGTAAGGAACATTATCAGTATATTTTATAGAAATATATTGTTAAAGGTATTGCGAATTATATTAGGATTTAAAATGTATTTTGACGTCAACGTAAGTGACGTTATTAGGACCGAATTAATTTAACGCACTTTCAGTTTTAATTTTAATTTATAAATTGGCGTGATGAGGTTAAAATTGATAGGTTGATGTTGCATTACTCTGCACGTTGCGTATGCGCATGATAAAAATATACAATATAAATATTTATTGATTATATCAAGTGAGACTTTCAATATGATTGATGACTTTTATTAATAAAATATAATATCATCTTTAAATATTGACTCATGTTTTCCTTCCTAACTTTAAGCGATTATTTATAAAACTAAAAAAAATGTAAATCAGCTTCACGCGTTATCCGCACACTGGAAATTTAAATTATATAAATATTTCATCTTCTCGAGTGGGGATCGAACCCACAACCAGTTTATTTTACAGTCTCACTATGTGCCCCTGCGCCACGACTGGCACACGATTTATTTAGATTTTCTTTGTAAACTCAGTATAGAATGGTATACACCAACACGATGCGTATTTAACATATTGCATGAACCATTCAATATGATTGTTCAATTACATATTTAGTCGATATTTTACTAGTAGAAGCTTTACGCTATACGTAGAAGGATGAGAAAATAGTATTCAGATCCGTTCCTAATTTATTTTCCTTAATTTTCGAAAAAACATTGCGTATGTGGCGTTGTGAGTGTTGTTCCCAGAGCGAGGAAATAAAAATAATTCACTTACCCCGAGTGGAAATCGAACTCACAATCGCGTATTCCATTCAAACGGCGGTGCAGTGCGCTACGAAGGCCTATTATCTAATATTTGTTGTAATTTATGTGTACTTCAGTTATGTCACACGACCGGCCGCGACGTGACGCGCACGATGGGGACGCACCGCGCCGCCATCCAGATAGCGCACGTGGTCGGCTCGGTCAGCGGGCCCCAGCTCTATCGCCACCTTGGATTCTACGGTGTGTTCCCACTTGTTTTATTTCTACAGGTACATTTTGTTGTTCTTAGATTAATATAAATTAAAAAATAATAATTAGAATGTAGAATAACATAAGTTTTAGTAATTTTCGCCAAACATTGATATTATTCATCTATGCTGAGTTACTGTTATTTTATTTGTTATAAATACATATACATTTTCAATACGTATGAATTAAGTAAAAAATAGCCTGTTTATTTTTTTTTACAATCTGTATAGCAAATGTAGGTAATTATTTTTTTTAAGAAAAAAAAACTAATTAAGAAAAGCAGATAATTTTTGAGTCTTAATAATTATAGCTAAATTAAAATATCGTCCTTTTTTCAGGTGGCTTCACTGATCTACGTGATAATAATGGTAAAAGATGTAAACGTAAATCGAGACAATAAAGTGTCAGTGTTAAATTGGAGATTGCCGTTCAACGCAGTGCAGTGTTTGGTGCGCAAGCGAGAAGGATGTAGAAGGACGATCATATTCCTGATGCTGTTCGTTGCTCTTGGAGATCGAGTTTTGTTATCAGGTGACAAATAATTAATAAGACTACATAAACTTAAATTTTTTATACTAAATAATCCTCCTCCTCCTCATCCTCCAAGTAAGATCTCTGGTATAAATAAGATAGTTTCGTCGTTCAAAACTGTGGCGTCAAAGAGAATGAAAAAATATCTTCTCAAAAAAATTATAATATAACTAATATATGTATGTGTATGTGTATTTATCTATATATTGAATATTTATACAGTTTTAGTATATTCTAATTATAAATTTATAAATATATATACTATTCATTTAGTTTATTTTATTACAGTTTATATATTTATGTATGTATATTGTAAGATATTGTATTTTGTGTATATCACATTGTATTGTATTTTTTTTGATGCACAGTTAAGTTTTTATTAATTTAAATGATTGAGCACACCTACACAACTATCTCCCACACAACAGGTTGGTTGGTAGAGAATGCTTTTTAGCGTTAAGCCCGCCTTTTGTACATTTTTTTTTCTAAAAATGTGTGCAATAAAGAATAAATAATTTAAAATTAAATAAAAAGAATTATTTTTCTGTTACTATATTTTATAAAATCCATACACGTT
Organism: Heliconius congener; assembly: GCA_018230605.1. Taxonomy (NCBI): domain Eukaryota; kingdom Metazoa; phylum Arthropoda; class Insecta; order Lepidoptera; family Nymphalidae; genus Heliconius; species Heliconius congener. The sequence continues at coordinate 12,047 of DWAO01003900.1, forward strand.
TTGTTATGTAATTTAATATTTTTGAAATATGGTTAAAATCACGTGTAAAAGTCATGTCACGTACAAGTGACAAACTATGAATGTATATAGGATATGTATAATAACGTTAAGGTAAGCTATATGTCACCGTAAGATTATGAACACCGTTAGTTCATATTTTTTTGCAATATTGTAATCTATCGATACATTATAAGCTTAAGCACTGGTCGGAATTGATCGGGACTAGTTGTGGGTTCGATACTCACCTGAGGAAATGAAATATTTATTTTAATTTATATTTTTATTTCTTTGCTCTGGTGTCGACGCGTTGATTTACGTCACTTAACACGCAATGCCTTCAGAATTTGGCGAAAAGTGTAGAACGGAGTGTCTTAACATTAAATTCCCTCTGCCTTCCTTTTTTTTGAACTCTATGTTGATTTTTTGCAATTGACTATGTCGGTTCACAAAGTATCTATAAATTATAATATCGCGGAAGAGATTGTAATATAACTAAGTTTATAATATCATGGTGTCATACAAGCATATATATTGTTAATCAGACTCAGACGATGAGATTTTCCCGTCTGCTAAGTTGTATTTGCTTAATAACTGTACGCTACAACAAAGCGCTTCAACAAAGTTCAACTAGCGATTGTTGACACAGTATTCAGGTTTATCGTACTAGTATCATAAAATAATTTAAATTTAGTATCATAAACCTAGTTAAAAGTTTTTTTCTGTATGACACAGAACATGTTGTAATGCATACGTATAATGCATTACATCGAAACCATTTTAAGGGTTCCCTCTACCTATTCTGATGTACAAAGAAATAATAATATTATGAAGTCTAATCGCATTATGCTTCTTTATAAGAAATTCTTTATATAATTTCATACAAATTACCCCCACCTAGCCCCGACACACAAAAATGTCGCATTTTTGGCAAAGTGACAAAAACAGAAGTTTTTAAAGCGCAGTAAAGAATGACATACTCGTATGTAGGTGCAAACATGAATATGTATGAATGTGAAGATTCCATTTATTTTGGTAGAAATATTTATGTAGGATAAAATTAATAGTAATGTGACCGCATAGCATATCATATACGTATAATAACTAGATTTTTGCACTGCAAAATATTTTAATCTTCGAAAATACTAATTTGTTAATGATATAACTATATTTCAAATGAAACTATTTAACCGGATTAATCGCGTATATTTAGTAATATTATATACATATATTTGGAACTCCCATATTTTGAACTGTTTGTAATAGTCCATGGTCGAGCGTGCCAGCTGAGCACCAATAACTTCGCCAATGACCCGTTGCAGAACACACGAAGGAGAGTGTACGTTTTCCATCGTCACGAGTAGACAGTGAGGATGTGAGGTGGCATTCGTCTGTCAGTTGATATAATTATTATACCAAACTACCGCCAACGATTTCTTA
>DWAO01003901.1:0-13483 GCA_018230605.1 Heliconius congener
AAACATTTTTAAAGTGTTAATCCACACTTAGGAAAGTTAAATACTTATTTAGAAACATAAAACAATACAAGCAATTCGATGGCGTTCATTATTATTGTTATTTTTTTGTTTAAGGCTAACTAACACTTACACCTTAATGTTCTATAACCTATAGCACTCCTGAAGAACGTAGCTTTCATATAAAAACCAAAAATAAGCAAATCTGTCCGATTTGCTCCGAGTAGATCCAGAGATCTTAGCGTTTAAACAAACAGGCAATCAAACTCTTCCGCTTTATTATATTAGTATAGATATTTTAATTTAAATATTTTTGTAGAGCTCCAATTACTTGTGCTCGCATGTGTACCCTATGAACCATACTAGTGTTGTGGTCAACAATATATTTGTAGGTATAGTTATAAACATTTTTTGAAGATGGCCAATGTTAATAAAAATGGCATTAATGATTACTAATCGTCTATTCTCAATATACAAAAATAAATTGAAAGCTGACTTGAACTAGCTAGCTAATAGTTTCCAAAGAGTACCACTTGTTCTTACATAACATTTAAAATGTCAAATACAAATAAACAATTTTGAGGTATTTTATTTTAAAAGAGAGACTGAAAAATTGTACCAATGTTTTGAATATGAAACCTCATGTTCAAAAGAAACGAAAAAAAATCATATCAGTTTATCATTGTACCAGTGCGAGGTAATTGCGACATCGCAACAGTCAGATGACGCCAGTAGCAGTTTTAGTTAGAAATATGAAATTTGTTCTTTTATTTCTTCTATAAGTTCTTTTATTTAACGTAATAAAAATATTATTTTAAATGTTTATGGTCTATTAAAAATGTTCGCCACACTCATAAACTAGCAACCCGCTCTATCTATACCTATAATCTTTACCCATAATGAAAAGTTTTTTAGCCAACTGAAAAAAAACTGTTATTTATGGTAATTTTGTCGAACAGTCGGTACGGTCGGTCAGTCAAACGGTACTTTTTTATTTATACACCGATTGAAATTAAACAAACATAATATGATAAGGAAAGCTTGCCAAAATACAATAGTGAAAATGAATTTAAATCGGTAAAGCGGTTACTGAGATTAGTGTGTACAAAGGCACAGACAGATTTTTTTTAAAACAACTATTGTTTTTAGTTCTGTTACATTATTAAATGCCACCTATAAAAAATTTCTTATATATACATATTTTCCATATATAGGCACCGATCAGTTACGATTTTATTATAAGTATAGACTATCGACCCGCTTGGGGCTTCACATCTTTGAACTACATAATTACTTATCTGAAACAATACAATTTTAAAAAACATACACTGAAAATTTAGGTTTCAATTAAATTAAACAGTTATTTTGTAGCTACTTATTGACCAAAATACTTTTTATTGACTTAACTTTTTTATTTATGAACCGAAGTATTAAATAAAACAAACACAATGTTAAGGTATTTTTGGAAAAATACAATATTAAAAACTGCATTCAAATTATAGCGTGCACAAACGTACAGACCAACAGAAAAAAATAAAAAAAATCATTGTTTTAGTTTCTTTCACGTTATTAATCCGAAGCCGAACCCATCTAAGTATATTATAAAACCGAATTTTTGTCTGCACATACATACATCCAACACCAGTGAGTACTATCAATGGTTACTTTAGCGGTTACCTAATTTTCGGGAAATTCTAAAGCTCACTTTTTCATATACTTTCTCGGTTTACCCTAATTCATTCCTTCACTTTCACGGTTAAAGTTAAGCTTAATCTGACTCCTGTTCTCTATATTACAGGCACATTTTGTTAAAATTTGTCTGATTGTACGCAATATATCACATTCGGTCTAGTCTAGTTTAAAAGTTAAAAAAAAAACATTTATAATAACACGTACGTTATTAATACGTTATGGATTTAACTTCCAAAAATTTTGTACAGGAAAGCAAATCACAGTGAATACTTAGGAGCTTTGGCAGTTGGAAAAATAATATTAAATCAGTTTTTAGTAATTTTCCGGATATTTAAAAAAAATGTAAAAAAAATCCATAAGTACTCATCATTTAATAAGGAGACGTTAACTTTAATACATATTACCCCAGTGGTAAATACAATTTGACTTAAACTCCACCTACATGATGGGAATGCCGCGATGGGAATTATGACGTAAGCTTTCCGCTTACCCACGAGAAAAATATATAATATTTTACATAAGATACACATTTTTTTTTAGTTTTTAATAAATAATAAAAATAAATGTAAGCACAAATCTCAAGATCTCATTTCACAAGTGCCGCATTGCGTAACCAACTCCTCTCTCAATGTAAAGATTTGAAGGCCAACTTATCTCATTCGTTTCTCTTTGAAGACAAATTCAATTGTTATTATAGAATGCTAACATTGTGAAGGCTTGACTATAGAATTTTTGGTTTATTGCCTTTTACATGTCGTTCTAAAAATATTCTTGGACCAGTGTTATTTCTACAACAAGTATGTATTTCATTAACAAGTAATTATTAGCACAAGCTGACAATTATGAATTTACCCATTAAATAAATTAATAGATAAATTAATTTTTTAATGCTCTTTACCAACGTTTTTTATTATAATTTACAATAAATATGTACTAACATAGGGTAAGCTTTCAAATGTAACAAACAATTGGACCAGGTCTTAATTAAATAAATTATTATTATCATTATATAAGTATTTTACTAAGCAAGCCAACGATCTAAAAAAATTGTAACTGTTTTTCAGACCTGTACAAAATGAATAATAATAATAGTTTTCATCAATAGGCATTCATCGACTTTACACTGAAACGTTAAAAGGCCCGCCCAATGTCAAGTGTAACAGAGGGTGTAAGGGCTCGGCCTTGGATAGTGCGTAGGTCGTCACGCATCGATGATGTCAGCATTCGCTTAATGGCTTCAAGCTGAAATTTTTCCCTATAGAGTAGACTAAATGGCGGCATGTTCTTGATATTTCATTTAACATTAGCAAGTGAATGTTAGCTTTGGTAAAAATATGTGTACAACAACATTCATTCTTGCAAATAAGCCATAGTATTGCTACTATTACTAGAAATAATGTATTTTACTATAAAAGATAATAAAAAACGCTTTATTCATACCCCATTCTTTGTTCATAACCCAGTAAAACTCAATCATTGACGTCTCTTATACTTTTCACAAAATCTCAAACGAAAGTAACCGAAGAAACCATAGAAATGTATAACTTTTTGAGACTCCCCATGCAATCATGCCATCGAACTTTGACTTTCTTTTGGCATAACATACTATCAGATCGTTGTCGAACCGTGCCTGGCACAACTCCAAAGAAACGTAATAAATAGCGAATCACGGGCGCCAGTCCGCCAATATAATACAGAGCGATAATGACGGAAATAGTGCACTTTGTGTAGAATCGGACGTGTGTGACACACGAAAATAAAATTATAATTTAAAACTGGATGAGAGACATATCAACTAAATCTTTTATGCGTAATATTTACATTCCAAACAAAGACCTAAAATATTTTTCGTAGTTTTTAAATATTCAGCATCATGTCAACGTGTATATATATAAGCATACATTTTCATAACACTTTCAAAACTTCAATTTAAATGGAACTGAAAAAATAATAAAATGAATGAAATTGAACAATGTTTACAAGAAAAGGTAAATAAAAGGATAAATAATGTACTAAAAACTAATTTGTTTATAAAATTTCTTTCTTCTTCGTCTTTCAAAAAAAGGCGAAATTTGTTTTCTCGTCACTAATCACACAACAACAATCGTAGCATATTATTTTTTATTAGAAAAACAACATCCGTTCTTTCTGAACCCATTCAGGTAATATTGCCAAAAAGTTTTTGTAATAGATACGTAACATTTTTTTTTACTTTCATTATGCAATTGTTATTATTTTTGTTTATCTGATTTGATTCAAACATAGAAAAAAAATATTTAAAGTCATAGTTTAGTACAAGTGAACTCGTGGCGCAGAGGCAAAAAGTGTGACTGTAAACGCGACTGATTGTAGGTTCGATCCTTACTCGAGGAAATATAATATTTACTTAAAATGTATATATCCATTTCTTCGCTCTGGTGTCAAAGCAAAGCGCGGTGTTCGGCGTTCATTCGAATTATTACGGTTTCTTTCGAATTATTTCCCTTAAAAATAATATAATAACAATATTTATGACCAGTCTATGTACAATTGAGCTCTAAACAAAGATCTCTTTAAAAGCGTCCTTTATTAACATAAACTACATGTTTCCAATTTTCATATTCATCATTGATTTTCTAAGTTTACTTATCAAAAATATCATAATGAGGCCAGTTGTAGCTCAGGAGCACAAGGGTGCGACTATAACCGCGACAGGTTATGTGTTTGATTCCCACTCGGGGAAATGGAATATTTTAAATGAAACTATTTTAACCGGATTAATCGCGTATATTTAGTACGTACTAAATATACGCGATCAATGCGGTTAAAATAGTTTCATTTAAAATGTGTAATAATCGTGAAAATCAAAGAACTTATTAATGGAATATTTAATTAACATTTTTATATTCTAGCTCTCGGTGACGAGGCAAAACGCGGCGTCGAGTTGCGCCTCTCATCACTCCACACTTCCAAAATTCGGCGGAAAGTGGGAAACGTCGTAGAAAAGTCGGGAAATATCTTGGTGGAAGCAGTGTCTTAGCACTAGTTTACCAGGTTCCTTCTGTCGACCCTGCTACGTGCGGCATAGCAACGTGGAACGTGGATGGAAAAAAAAATTAAAAAACGTAATAAAATAAAATATCGCCTCTATAAAAACACTACGTAGTCTATACGATAGGTGTAGATTAATCAGAATTTCTCTGCTTGGCTAACGCTTTGGTTACGATATTGATCAGAACTGAATCGGGTCAGATCCTCTCTATTTGACTACTCAAGCGGTAATGTTTAATTAACATAACACAAAAAACTTTTAAAGAAAAGATGTATAAAAAATATTGTGTAACGAGTAAAAAAAAGTAGTTATCAGAATATCATTGACGAGGAAGGTTTCTTTTATTTATTGTTGTCGACGTTTTAAGGTATTTAAACAATGTTCAAAATTTTCAGTCACACTTCGTGCCCCTGCGCCACGGCTGGCCTGGCTTGGCCTAGTATTGAAATTTTTATAAATCCTTATCTTATATCTCAAGTTTTTCACAAAGCAGAGAGTTGAGCTGTGTCTTTCCCCACCTTGTTATTTAAATGCTGGATGATAAAATTTAAGAAAACAAAGAATATACTGGCACAATAGGACGTCTGACTCAAATGGAACATTTTTTATTTTAAATTTTAATGTTTATTTTAACTATCACGCTCTGGTGAAAAAAACGTGACGTTGATTTCCATTTAACTTAACACTCAACGAGCTTTAAATCATCAAATTAATAATATCATAATGAGGCCAGTTGTAGCTCAGGAGCACAAGGGTGCGACCATAACCGCGACAGGTTTATATTTTTAATTTGTTTTTTGATACGGTGTGAAGCTGTCACGCCGTATCCCGCGGATAGAGGGAACCTAGTGTTGACACTCCGTTAGTATAGACATTTCCATGAGAATGTGGGGAACATTCTGCAACCTTCTGGAGGTATAGTGTGCTGAGTGGTGGAGCTCAACACCTCGCTTTGCCTCGACAACAGAGCGAAGAAAATGAACATATTAAATATTTCATTTCCTTAACTGGGAATTGAACCCACAACCTGTCACGTTTACAGTCACATTTTGTGCCCCTGCGCCACGACTGGCGTCAATTTTAACTATTGATTATTTTTGAAATAAAGTTTCATTGTTTTCTTTTAATAAAACGTGTGTTAAGTTTACCAAACGCTGCGCAACACGAGTCAATGAACGCTACTTTTTCAATGCTTATAATTTTTACAGGTACGTCATAGCATAAAGAATACAAAGAATAAAAAAATACGAATTGATACGAATGAACAAAATCACATTTAATTGTGCGAACTTTTCTAAAGCAATTACAAAACACATTGCCTACAATTGTCGGATGAAAGATTAATGTTGAGCTATTTAGGACCAAGACAAAAATTAATTCTGCGAATCCATTTTCCACTCCCAATTAGTCAAATCAAAACTTAAACGCGTCTATAATAATAAAACAATAATATTAAAAATAAACATTATTATTACAACAGATAAAAGTCAGCTTACTTGGCCCCTGAACTCTCACCTTCACCTAGAAAGTTAGTCATCAAATATAAAACACCCGATGTGAGAGTGTTGATGATTCACAAGAATCATTTCCTGCGGCGTTAATAAAAACAGTAAACCAGGAATGCGCGGACTCTGGCACTTCGCCACGAGGGTGAATAAAAACATGGGATACATCACTTTGTTTGCGCTTTATCAAATCTTTCAATTGCCACGGTTTAAATGGTAAGTAAACTTCGAAGTTTATGTGCGGAAACTTATTTACGATGTTTGTCTATCTTCGACTTGATTATTTGCTTTCAAATATAGAATAATTTAAGTTGTAAATTATTAATAATACTACAATTTATGTATTTAAAAATATATATGTCTTATCATCATTTCATCATACATGTCATTCGTTCATCAGTGACGCAGGGGCACTAGCTTATGCCTATAAATGCGACAGGTTGTGGGTTCGATTTCTACTCGAGGAAATAAAATATTTATTTACATTTATATTTTCATTCTCTCGCTCTCTTCTTCGCTCTGGTGTCGAGACAAAACGCGGCGTTGAGTTTCGCCATTCAACACGCAATTCCTCCAGAACTTCGCGGAAAGTGGTGAATGGAATGTCTTAACACTAGCGGTTTTTTTTCATGACTCTAGAAATGAGGCAAAGTGCAGAATTGAATTCCTGCACTTAACATACAATTTTCTCCAAATTTCGACGGAAAGTAGAGAAGGGGATCGAAATGTCTTAATACTAGATTCCCAGGTTCCTATGTGCAGAAAAGATTGAGCATCCATTCAAGAAGTTGTTGATTACACTAAATTATTGATAATAGTCTCATAAATGCCTTGGTTGAATATGTAAAAGATTGCATTCTATCACATGATGTAGATCTGATATTATGTCACATGTCATCCATACATAACAGCAATTGAACAATAACTACATTTAGACACACAGTAGCATCTCCAATCAAATAAACTGTTTCCAATTAAAATGAAGACAAGAAAGATAGATATAATTCTTAGATTCACACTGTATCCCACATATAGAAAGTCCAGACCCTTCCTGTATTTCCTATAATTTTTGAAAAATTGTATGTTGAGTAGCAGAACTCAATTCATCACTTTGTCTATTCACTAGAGCTAAAAAATCAAAATAGTTCAGTCATATGCATGACTTAGATATTTCTTACAGTTATATATAGAAAGGGATATAATATATATTCATTGCTTCAAGCATACTCATCACATTATAGGAGTTCATCATATAATGCCTGTATGGTGAAAGGTGAAATCTACTAGAAAAATTTGTTTCTCTCTCAAATTCGAGATACATAGTACCTATTTCATTTCAGTAGAGATTAGTGTAGATGTGAATATGACAGGGCCATCTAGTTATATTTTCATACACTACAGTACTTTTATTTTATTTTAAACTTGCTTGCTAACTTAATGCTAGATTTTTCATTAATGTAATATTTAATCTAATGTTAAACTCTAAATCAATAAAAAAGTTACTAAATAATAATATAAAGTATATATTGAAATTCACAATAATGTTATGTAAATTATATTTATTGGAACTGGGTTATCATAATTTTTTTTTGTTTTTGAGACTCAATAATGGAAATAATAAGTAAAAAGAATGTTAATAAGCAAGATATTTATAATTACAGAAAGATGTCAATACATATATTCTTATTTACAAACATTCCACATCTGAGATTAGTAGTTATCCATTTAAGGTATTAAATTTAATTTTAATGCCAATAAGTTACATAATCCAATATACCTGCCAATGAAGCCTTAGGTATTATGTAAAGTTTTATTATAATCTTTTATAAGTTTAATCACTTATGATCTCTTAAGCTGTTAACATAAAATTTGCATACTTAAAGTTAATGTTTTCCTATATAAAAACCTATTGTTTCATTAATATTTAAGGTGTTCTGACATTTGATTTTTGAAAACATATGGCATAAACTTAAGTTTCAAAACAGATGCAAAACTTATCTTATAAACTATATATTAGATTATAAGATGATTGATTGAATGATGATGATGAATATTTCAGATTGTAAGATAATCTATACATATATTATATTATAAGATAAGTTTTTTAATTATAATAATATCTTCAACTGATTTTAAATAAATGTAAACAAAAGAAAGCTTTGATTGTAGTATGAAAAAAAGTTTAGAAATTGTACAAATCTTAATTAAAATTCACATACCTTTCACCCAGATGTCCAATTTACAATATTCAAATAGGAAGTCACGATCTTTGAGCTTTCAAACACTTGAATAAAACGTTTGAAATTATATCGTATCTTATTTTACTGCTCTTCACAATTCACTTATGCTGGGATAATTTTTTAGACCAAAAGCAGAATTTTATAACAAGCAAATATGTACATATATCAAATCTTTAAATTTTAATATTTTTTGTTACATAGACAATTATAAAACTAGATAACAATATATCTTGTATTGGATAAAGTAAAAAATAAAATATAATCACAGGAAGGTCTTCCAGAAGTTTTATTAAATGGATATCGAATCGACCATTGAAGATATCGACCTTGTATAACTGTCACTTAGTGAGCACAGATAAAAATATTAGTTTTCCTATTTGCTAGTGTTGCGTACGCTTACTACAATTCTAGATTACAAGTAGGAAAAAATTACCTATAAACTATAAGTTATAGTAACCTTTCTTTATTTGTAAAGTAACAAAATATGGATCAAGATTATCATTTGTCAAATAAAACTAAAGGCTGTATGTTCTAATTCTTCTCAGACGTTTTCATTTTTTATAAAATCTTCAAATATTTCCTATACTATTAAATCACTGAACATGAGTACTTGCGAGTCTGTGTGGATAGATGTTAAAATCTCTTAACCCTGGCCTACTTGAGATAATCAATCGATATACGCTACTACTGTACTGTATGAAATCTCGTAATATAAACCCCTCTTTATATTTTGTAAGGCATATGTAACACTATATGATTTCAATAATTATTAACCAATTACGAACTTTATCTAGATATTTTTAATTTACTTAGGTCAAAAGCTATCTTAACATAGCAAAAGCTATCTCCGAAAAAAAGTAAAAGCTATATTTCCTGATTTTCTTGATAACTTCATGTTATGTATTTAAATTTTGATTTAGCACGCGAGATTGTAAATTTTATTTTTTATTTAAAATAAATAATAAATCATTAAAAAGTATATATCTGTAGTTATGATTTCGATTTCATCCCAAGTTTTTGAAATATTATTACAATATTATTTGAAATATTTTCGTTTCCTCGCTTTGGTAAGCCGGAAAGTGCGGCATTGAGTTCCACCACTTTATACGCAATGCCTCCAGAATTCAGCGGAAAGTGGAGAACGACGTTTTCTTAATGAATGGAGTGAAGTTTTCAAGTTCGTCTGTTTACCATGCTAAGTGCAGGATACAGTGCGAAGCGTGAACCAAAAGTATTCAATTGAAAGTGAAAGAAAGCAACAAGTTTGTAATAATAGTTTTTCTTTTATATTTCATTGATATGAATTGTATACCTAAAATGAAATTTAAAATGTACATTAATATAAGTGTTTAACATAGTTTTATTGTTTTTTGACAGAAGCTGAAAATAAATATTTGCTGTAACATGCAGCTTCTTATTTTATATTGTCTTTAAAAGAGTCTCAATATGGTTGTATTACAAGTCCTAAAATCATTATTAAGAGATTTTCTTTTATAATTGTGTAGGTATACTGGTTAACTTCTCCTTCTTTCTTTTAGTTTCTTAACAATGTTTTAAACAATACACATTGTTTGGTCAAATTGTTTCAAAAATTTTCATAAAAGTACAATAAATTATTACGCTATTAATTTAAGTAATTAATATCTAATTGACTTCAGTTGTCAGGTCTGGTTTCACAACTGGGTTAAGAATGGAAAAGTGTAAAAAGTGAGGATTTTTTTTCTAAGTGCCTTTTGTGATCAGTCATTTGTCAAGGTTTTAATGATAGGTTGATAATACACAATGAATATTCTGTATTTATTATTACAATAAAATTTAAATGTTACATAATTAATTTCAAAATGAAAAATAAAATATTAATAATTTAGTAACTATTAGTAACTAAAAGTTATTATAGCAAAAATATAATTGTTGCCTGATACTATAGACAGATAAAGCTGATAACTTCATTCAAATAATTAAAAGGGAAATATAATTTAATCACACAATTGGAAAAAACATTGAAACTAAAAAATTCATGAAAATAAAAATAAATTATTTTTTTATTATTATTACTATTTTTGCTTCAATCCATATTTAGACCTATTTCCTTAGACAAAATGTGACTTTGAATCCATTATATCATTTATGACTGTAGAGTACTCAAAAGTAAGGGTGGAAAGTGGAGAACTGTAAATGGAGGTAATCATATAAGACTATTTACTGTTTACAAAAATACTGAAATAAAAATAACAATTGTGACCAAATAGTAAAACTTGGGTATGGTCTGCAGTAAGTACACAAAATGTAAATCTATAAATAAAGAGAAGGTTAGGGACACAAGATAAGAACAATTTTTTTTAAACATTTATTTTTCTATTAGATGTTTAACAAAACAATATCTACATACTCAAAATATTATGTATACTAAGCCTGTTGCCTTCCATACTATATTTGTAAGTTATTTCCTGAAGTTTGAATTCTTGAAAAATATATACAGTAAGAATTAAATAAAATTATTGTAAAAATTGAAAATGCAAATAGATGAGTGTTAATTAAGATGCCAGAAGGTATGGTTCAAAAAACATACTTTTACCTAAACTAATATTAAAGCATTCAAGGTTGATGAATATACATACACAATTGCATTCAAATTAGAAATTCTAAATTTATTTGGTATACTCTTATCGGGGCATGGGTGGTATGCCAGGAGTAGGCCCTGACATAGCAGTATTTGTTCCAAGCAAAACCTGTAAAGTTAAAGTAGATATCATTTTATAATAATATAATTGTTTTATTATGACCTATGTTCATTTAATTAATATTTAAAATTTTATAAACTTACTTGTTTTTGCTGAGATTTTTGCATTTCTTCTACCTGAGCTCTCTCTACTTCAAATATAACGGGAGCAAAGAGAATGACTGATGAACTAGCAACCACCCACATAACAGAACGAGATAACTGATATAAGTTTTTAATTCCACTCCTGTAATATATGAAAGTATAAAAAAAATATCGTAATTAAGTTACATAGAATATTATATATTTATATTATAAATGGTACCATGACTTAGTAGTAGCTGTATATGTGCCATTGCGAACACATTCAGGGAACATCTCTGTTAGACCCCATAATCTTTCTGATAAGGTTTCGTCAGGTTCCTAAAAGAAACAATTAAAATGTTCAATCTAAAATTATAATAAAGACCTAAAGAAATAATACTGAATACTAATCATACATCATCATATTCTTTGAGAGTTGTGCACGGTGGGTTACCAGCGGTGGGCGATGTTCCAACAACCTAAAAGCAGATTCTTTTAGTGTTATGATCATGTAATAACATTTGTATTTTATTAACATTATCTCACCACTGGAGTTATAAACATATCATCTGGTCTACGTTCTGGTGTATCATCTTTGCTGGCCGTCAAAGATTCCATACCACTATCGCTCTGTTCGGTTTCATCGGACAAATCCATTAACATGTTATGCACTAGTTTAATTTGTTGATGAAAAACTGTGCCGTTTTTATGTAATAATGATTATTAATTACACCGTGCGGGATAAAGGCACGATGAACTTCCAAAAGATATTCTTTACAACCTCAATTTTATATATTTTTTTAATTTATTGTAAAAGAGTACAGATAATATATTATAAAGCAAGCTTAATGCAGATAATATTCACCGCGTCTACATATATATTTAAGACTTCATAAGAGTTATTAATGAAATATGCGTATAAAATTTATACACCAGTATTTGCTTTGTATATTCTTTGTAGTCATAAAGTGTAAAGTAAATTTATAACAATAATTTTTTTTGACTACCATTCATCTTAATATTAAAATCTATAATTTTTCAAGAATAAATATATTATTGAATATGTATAAAGAACATGCAAAACAAGTTTCTAAATATCTTAAAATACTGAATTTATCATCACGTCGTTACTATGCAACTTATATCAAGTCAAACTTAATTATTCTTAAAGCTTAATTATTCTATAGTAAACTAGGATAGTTGTTATATTTCTAAATATGGTTTCATCAGATGAAATATAAAAATATAATAATCTATGCAATAGTACAATGAGCAATCATTTAAATTTAAAATATTAAAGGACGAATATAATCATTACTTGGCAGTCTTCGGGTGAGATACAGGAACATGGATTATCCGATGGCGTCATTGGTGAGGCATTCTACATTAGCTACATTGATTAAAATGTCAGTTATAAAACATGATCAAATTAAATAATAACTAAATTTTTAAATAATTCTCAATTTAAATGTAAGAAGGTTATACTTAAACATAAAAAGAAAACATGAATACCATAGTGAAATTCAATTGATAGTTTTTAAGGGTTGATCACATAATTAGGATAAAAGATTTCTGGGAAATGATTCCATTGCTATTTCTTTTAGATTCACGCTGTAAATAACATATGGCAGTTGATCTGAGTTGATTTTGAACTCACAACTATCGCGCGTCGTTAATTGGTTATACTTATATATTTAAATTAATATTTACATTAAATATCAATGTTTAAGTAGCAGTATGTGTATATTTTAGTAGTATTATACGTTTCATTAAGCTCTTAAGTTGTAATAAATATGCAAAAGTAAAATCTACCTATAAAACAGAAATGAAACCTATATATACAACAAAGTGTTATAAATAGTAATAAAAATCATTAAGCAACGATTTTGTCAAATTACAAAATTTGATATTTCACACGTAAATTATAAACTACTTGCGTGCAAAATAATATAAAAATCCTTCAATTATTTTTAATAGATATGTATATCACCAATTTCACTAAATGGAAACAATTAGTGACTGCAACTAGAGAAGTAGTACAAGATGTGTAAATTTTTTTATAAACGTATTGAATTCTGATTTCTGATATTGCTATGAAGAGCGCTCGAATTTTGGTAAAGGTCGTCATATCGATTAGAGGTGTTCGTTTTATTATAGAAATGAACAAAAGAACCGATCTCTAAAAAGAATATTTGATCCGTTCAATTTCAGAACA
>DWAO01003902.1:0-13483 GCA_018230605.1 Heliconius congener
TTTGCCTCGACACCAGAGCGAAGAAATGAAAATATAAATGTAAATAAATAATTCAAGTGATAACTATATAGAGCAAATATCACTGTAAAAATACGAAAATCAGAGTGCTTGGACTGCTTCCAAGAGGCGTGGAGTCAAATCCCGCTACGTAAAATAAATGTATAATTTTGTATTGCTTACGTATCTAACTAATAGTAATGGAACTTCTCATCAAAAATATGTTATGAACTGCAATCTGCAAAGCCGGTGAAACTATATGAAACCTATGAACATACCTATAGTAAAAGATTTTGACAATTCTTATACCGAATTCAGATTACGAACAAATTATATATTTTTTTTTGACGGTGACCAGAGAACATATATAAATTTTACGAATATTTATTTTACTTTTTATTAGCGGAAGGTCGTTGAAGAGGCATGAAATATGGATAAAGAGGTCGATAATAGTGATTGAGTCAAAAGAGGGTGCTGTAGACGTTGCATTTATTTTACTTCTATGAATTCGTGTCAGCTTAAATATAATAAGTAAATTGACAGTCAGACAATAGAATCGACACTTAAAATGCAATTATCCATTAAATGGGAATAAAACCCACTATATTTGGCTTAGTAACAAGAAACAATAAGACTCGTTGTCAGAAGAGTACAATTTGTGCATAGAGTTATTTACAATACGAAATATGACGTAATTTCAATTGTATGTCTTGACGATATGTTTAATTGAAACGGTCGTAGATATTTTTATTGGCTTAATTAATTAATCGTTTAGGCGATTGCTCTTAATTGTACCGATTTCTTCAGATGAAAATTAAACTTTCTTTCGTTTCGTGTTATGATAGATGTTCATTATTAATAATAGTTGCAGATTGGCAGGATGAGCAAATAACTAAATATCAAGACACCTTGCTTTGCTTGTGTCTTTATTATTCGTGGCAAAAGAGTTCGTTGGGTGGAGAACCCAACGTTACGCTTGAACGAGTATATGACGAAAAATATATAATTAATTTCCCTGGTCATCGCGTTTAGTCTGAGGCTAGTTTACATTGTCACAAAAGCCTCTGAAGTTCTTATTTTTCAGTTTCGCGCTGTATCCCACAGATAGCAAGGTAGGCAGAAGGAACCTAGCGTTAAGAAACTCGATTCCCCACTTTCTCACTTCTGGAGGAATTGCGTTTTGGATGGGAACTCAACTCGCAACCTGTCACGTTTACAGTCACTCACTTATGTCTCTGCGCCACAACTGGCTTCAAAAAAAGTCTCAGTTTATGATGTTTTTTTAGCTTTACGTATATAATATATTAGGCAGGGGGAAACTAGAAGCCTAGTGTTAAGAAACTCTGAACTCATTAAGACACTTCCATACCCCACTTTCCGCCGAGTTCTTAAGCCATACGTGTTGAGTGACTGAACTCAATACCGCCCCAAAGAAATCTCCAAATTTATGAAATTATTAAGAAATCATTTTACATATATAACAGTTTCAACTCAAGGTTTGCTAAATTAAAGTTACTGCAAAACTAAATAATATACATAAGTACTCTCCACGTTTATATAAAGCCTTAAAATCCACAAAATATAAATTTTAGTAACGAAACTTCTTAGATTCGAAACCCCTTGATTTTCCTGTGTTAAAGTTATATGACTTTTTTATGGAACCATCTCCACACGGTTCGCTTGGCTGGTGTGCCATTTCATCAAACTCACTGGTGAATAAGGCATTCGGTCTTGAAAGATTTAAGCTCTGGTTAAAAGTTAAAATGGTCTAGCAATTGTTATATTTCTTGACAAAATTTATTATTCCGTTTAACGTGTACGGTGTGGGGCGAATAAAACAATATATCTATTCAGAATGGTTTTTTTTATTGCATGTCTTGTTTTTAACCTAAATTTACATCATGGCTCAGTGGCATAGCAGTGGCACTATAAACGAGATGTTTTTGGGTTCCGTTTCCAGTCGAGGAAGCGAATTTGTGATGTTGAGTTCCACTATCAAAATGCAATGTCTCAAAAATTGGGTAGGCTATGCGGAATGATTTTGTCTTAACAAGTTGCCTTTGTGTAACCCGCTTCTACATGCGGGAAACAACGTGAAGCTAAAACAAAAAACAATAAATAAAAAAAATATTAAAGAATAATAAAAAAATATAAATTAAAACATAATCTAAGCTACGAGGGTAACACAAGTAACACGATATGGCAGACAATGCGGTCTTATTGCATAGGTCTTAAATTGTAGTGCGGTTTCAATGCAAGTGCCACTGACGTTAAATTATTGTCGCTATATACCGTAACACTAGACGTGCTTTAGGCTGTTTCGTTGTGTATGTTAGGTATTTATGTACGTAATAAAACAGCCTTGAAATAACAAATAAAAATAATAGGAAAATAAAAAAAAACCATTAATTTATTGATAATAAAATGGTCTTGGTACGTACGGTAGTGCAGTTTTAATTGCAATATTCTATAGTTAGCATATAAAAATTTGAACGGGATTTGAACCCGCGTCTCTTTGGAAACCATTCAATCACTTTGACCAACTTAGTCATACATTCCATTTTAATTCCAGTTTTCACTATATTTTGTGTTTCAGTATGCTTCCCTTAACATTTAGTGTTTGTTTTATTTCATTCGGTTTATAAATCAAAAAATAAATCATTAATTAAAGAATATTGTTGGACAAAATTGCTACAAAGTTTTCATTGCATTGGCTGAAATTTTACTTTTCAATAAGAAAATAGATATTAATTTCAAATTTATATTAGAATGGAAAGTAAAGCAGATTAATAAATCGATAATTATGTAGTTCAAGCGGACGAAGCCGCGAGTGGGTTGCTAGTTTATTATAATCCTTGACAAAGCAATTACGTTCAAATAAAAGTTTATTGCGTTTCCTTGCATTAGTGTGGAAAATAATCATATTATATTATATAACATTATTCTAATTAAAATAACTTAAAATATAGATACAATAACAAAATATTTAGAAAGAAATTGGCATGATCTAAAATTAATGAACGTTCAAAACGAAATGCTCTTCGCACTTACTCCATTACACTATCAAATATATTATTTATGATTATTAGTTCGCCATAACATTCCCATGGCGCGAATAAACTCATAAAATTACGCATCATCTGATACACGACTTACGAGATAATTATATTATTAAACACGTAAATATGTTTTCGACACCGCTCAGAGCAAAGGCCAACGCTATTATTGACAGGTTTGTACCATATATGGAACATTTATAGAAAAATATACTTTATGAAGATATAAATAAAGAGGAAAATGCGATGACATTTTTCAACAAAACGGTCAACATCTCTACATATTCGGCATATTATGATTTCTGTTATTACAGCAATTACTTCGTCCCAAATGTGAGTATAAACGTTAAGTTATTAAAACTGTACATCGACAATCAAAATTTAATCGAAAAGTCAAATTTTAATAGTAAATATGGTTGATATTTGAATAGCAATGTCCAATAATAAGTAAAATGAAATTGATTGTGAAATGTGAAGTATTTGCATCTCTTGAACTATTATTTTTAATGTTGCTTATAGTACAGATTCGATTTCTCGTTCACGTGTGGTAACGTTTTGGAAGATTGTTATTTGTTATATTTGTTGACATTTAAAACTGAGTTTTTGTATTAATTATTTAAATGGCTTACTGCATTTTTCTCCAGTGTCTTAGTATCTTTTTAGTAATCAATTATATAAAAAAAATTATAAAGTGTTAGCATCAAGCATTTCTTCACGTGAAGACCTCCTCAAAACATACGTCCATCATTCTTTTCTTAACAGAGCTTTTTCAATGTAGTTTATTTACAGCGGAATGAACGAATGGAATAATTATCCTAAAATAATAGATTTAAATTTACATTAATAAGAAAATAAGAACAACAATCAGACACGTCGGACAGCCACAAACGAATTAAACATTCGATTAAATCGTTCACTTAATTACAAAATTAATGTCGAAACAGACGCCGCAGCGCAGTTTAATGTTGAAACCACATTTATAACTGCAGCGAGATATTATATTATCTTAACTATTAGTATTTAAAAGAATATACATGAATAAACTTTTTTATATTTAAAGATTTCTTCAAAATTTTGGAAGATAGGATTATGGGTACTTAGTGGCAAATCACTATGTTCTTTACATTTTGTTTTTATAAAAATAAACTAATTAAAATCAAATCAGCCATTATCCCGCACACACACTCCGTTCCCCACTTTCTGCCGGATTCTGGAGGCATTGCGCGCGCGCCTCGACACAAGAGCGAAGAAATGGAAATATAGATTTCAATAAATATTTCATCTCCTCGAGTGGGGATCGAATCCACAACCAGTCGGTTTTACAGTCACACTTGCCCCTGCACCACGACTGGCCTCATTCTTTTTGAATATGTATAGTATAGATAGATAACCTATAAAAGCTGTGAAATTTTTATTATATCTAAAAAAGTACTTTAATCTATCATGGAGACGAACAATGCATAAAAAAGACAAAAGTGTATATTTATTCAGCCGACAAGAACTTTATGGCATAAAGCAAAGTTATATTAAACAAAATAAATGACGAACCGGAACCGACCACGTCTCGCCTGACAGCTGGCACCGGTTTTAAACTGGTGTTCCGAATTTGAACTGTTGAGATTTATGAAATTTTCTGAAATGATAACCGCAAAAAAATATCCTAGCTAAAATTCCTTGTGGCAGATGATTTTTTAGTTAGTTTATTATATTGTGTATGATACTTTTTATAAGACACAAAAATATATAATATAAGATAATCTTAGTAATTACATTAAATTTGTAATGATTTTTTTCCACGCTTTATTATGTAAATGTATCAGGATAGGCATATAAGTTAAGTAGCGAAACTTAACACCGTGCTTTGTCCCGTCAGAGCGGGGACAATCATTCCGTTTATAGGCACTGTGATGTTTTGGCCCTACAAATAACAATTATAAATAATTGGATATAGAAATTGCTAATAAACGTCGTGCTGGTAATAGAAGCGTCACAATAAAGCTATACATATGTTTAAACTGGGAACAGATGGGGCTCCATGTCCATTTCTTATACTTTCGCTGGTCTTTTGTACTATATACGGACTTCTTCGCCACCATCCAGTTCTGGTAGTCAAAATTTTTCCTTAAAGTTTTTATTCTTATTTATGCAATAAAGCTCAATATAGCGCAAAAAATAACATTAAATATTTTGTCTAAAAATTTCAAAATTGTCTAAAAATTTCCCTGAGTTACCACGAGTGGGAATTGAATCTATAACTGTAGCATTTAGATTACACTTGTGACCATGCGCCACGACGGCCTCTAATAATAAATCAGTGGAATACGTATATACAATATGTCTATACATAATATAGGTTAAGATATTTATTCTTTATTTTTCAAATCATCCAACAGCAACAACAACATGCACTTAATGTCATTTCAAATTACTTGTTATAGCATTTCTGTTAGTATCCCGTTTATTTTCCGTTTCAAATAAATGAAATCCATTTGTGAAAGCTCACAAAAGTGGATGTGTGTCCATTTTTAATACCTACCAATTACTGAGCAGGAGCATTCATAAATAATTGTGATGTTCTCAATATAAAATCTACATACATTTTCGTGTTGTTTGAGGATTCAGTAGAAATATTTTGCTCTATTTTACAAGAACTGTTATGTAATTATTTGTAAATTAAGGTGAACGCTCTTAAGTAATGGTTGTCAAATTAAGAATTTAGATCGAAGTAAATTAGAATGTTCGAAATTAAGATATTGAAGTTTTTTAATTTAAACTTTTTAGTTTTTCTATGTATCCCGAACATAGCAACGTAGGCAGTCGGAACCTCGAGTTAGGACATTCCGTTCCCATTGCCCGAGTGAGAATCGAACCTACAACCAATACGCTTACATCGCACCAGTGTCCTTGCGCCACAATGGCCTCTAGATGTATATAGAAATACGAATTTATACTTTAATAATAGTTTAGAGCTATACTTTTATAATAGTTTAAACATAACATCAGCGAGAACAATTAAATACTAAAATCATTCATAAAACTACCAAAAGCTTTGTTAGCAACTTGGCTCACGACGTACCTACCTATTTGTAAAGCCATTTTATTAATAAAATAATGTTTCCAAGTACGCTAGTACAAAATAGTAGAGGTGCAAATTAAAGTGAAATCTCCAACAAATTACATCAGCCCGCAAAATAATTTAAATTAATGGAATTGCATTCTTACTAACGCTCGGTTTAAGGCGCTGTCTTAAAACAAAGTTACAAATTAATGCTGACATTTCAATTACATTCTTGTGCAACTACAGTCATTTTGAAATGGCGCTTTAGCTTTTTAATGAATTTCGGCGAATAAACTGAGTTTTAACGAAAATTTCAATAATTTGATTCTTTTTTTGAATGATAATTATTTTGTGTGTTTGCACTCAAACTGATTTTTTATGTTTAAACATTGAAACATAATGTGTTTAATATACATATTATTATGTTCTACTCCATAAATAATGAAAAATATGACTCCATTAGAATATTGTAATACTTACCACAGGTTTAGGTCGTGTGAATGCTACAACAAGTTAATATGATTCCTCCGTATTCGTATTTAAAAACTAATATAGTTTTGGTGTGTAGTCCTCATTTTCAACTTTTATCTGTATATGTAGATAAACACAACCACACATCTACATACACATATGTAGCGCATTTAATAACAAATTTACACATGTGATCACTCAAATGATCACATATCTACACATGAGAGCACACATCTATAACGATATTTTTTAGTTAAATAAAAAAAATTTGTAGTATTATTTCACACTGAAAGAAAATTAATTTTTTAGACATTGTATAAAAAATACATTGTAACGGTATTAAAACTCGCGCCTTTTGGAAAGCCTTTCAAATTTTGCATATTAAGAGTAATAATTTTTCTAAGCCATTATAATAATATATTTCTTATAGATAAGATGATCTGCTAGGGCACCACATCAGATATTCGAAACTTCAAAATAGATTATAGCTGATATCAAATATCTATATAATAAAATAGTTTTTGCAAAAAAAATTTTTTTTTACTTCTGCTGCTCGTGTAAGCTTAGATTTTTTTTGTTTATCATTTATTGTTTAGTACACAGAATTGATCCCTTTTACAAATTTATTATATTTTTAAAGAATAATTATTTTAATCAAATCTAAACAATGTTTTAAACATTTTTAAAGTGTTCCACACTTAGGAAAGATAAATACA
Source organism: Heliconius congener (assembly GCA_018230605.1). Classification (NCBI taxonomy): domain Eukaryota; kingdom Metazoa; phylum Arthropoda; class Insecta; order Lepidoptera; family Nymphalidae; genus Heliconius; species Heliconius congener. The sequence continues at coordinate 7,299 of DWAO01003902.1, forward strand.
TAATTAGAAAACATATAAAAATTTGAACGTAGCGGGACTCGAACCCGTCCCGCGCCTCCTGGAAACCGACCAGGTTTCCAGGAGGCGCGGGTTCGAGTCCCACTACGTTCAAATTTTTATACGTTTTCTAATTAAGTAAATCTAAACAATTTTTTAAAAAATTAAGCGAGTATACCACTGTATACTATTTACAAATGCTCCGACAAATACGAGTTATCCTTAGATCGTGATTAAAGCCCACCATTATAAGCATTCACTATCTCAGTATCACAATGAAGGAAAAATAGAAGAAAAACATGGAGAATGGCTAGCTGTTGATTAAACGCCACCTAGTGGCGACCCCATCAATAACAACAGTTTAATTAAACACTTTTATATACGCCTAAATAGCCCGGACTCTAGTCTCGGCTTTTAATTTACTTTTTTATATTTTTTTAATTTTTTGCTTAATGGGGTAGATGGCTAAAGGGTCTTGCAGCCAAATGAGGGTAGGAACAAAGGAGTCTGGCGTCGATGTTTGCATTGTAAATACCTTTTGGGTTTTAGACTGAGACGGAGTTAGCTTGTCCTAAGTTATTTTTTTTAAACTTAAACAAACTATAATAAAATTATGATAAATTAGAAGCCATCAAATCTTGCCAGCGTATAGCGTTTACAGTCAAACGCGATCATAGTAGGTTCTATTTCCACTTAGGGGAATAAACTATAAAATGAATTTTAGTTATCTTCATCTAAAAAATATAAAATATAATAATATACTGTGTGTATAGTTATAAATATTATTTTTAATTGTATAGTTTCTGCTGTGAGCTTCATAGCTTGAAGCTGAAATAAAAATGTCTATCAATCAATACATCTATGACTATCAAATATTCATTTTGAACGACTTTAATTCTTTAATCTGCATACTGAAACATACGTATGTTAATTAAATAATTACATTTTAAACCCTTATTAATTCAACCAAAGCATGATTTACATCGAATTCAGCTAATTAGTCGGCTCTATTGTATTATTATTAACGTCACCGTTTAATTACGTAATTAACATAAAAAGCGCATTACCACCCTATTAACTTTGAATTAACCGCATGTGCACGGTAAAAAATGCATTTACTACTACAACATATATAGCGTTATCGAAATAGTTTTAACCAAATTGTACGAAAATAGCGATGTAAAAACGGAAGAGATAAAAGGATCAAAATAATTTACACGTTAATGAGTCGGAATTTGTTTGTGTGTCTGTGTATTTACATATTGAACGGAAACTAAAGAGTGACGTAATTCTTTCGTAATTGCCGCTCGTAAGCCAAGCAGATACTGTTATCTATAAAGGTGTATACATATTATTTTTATTCTCTCAGTTTTAGGTGTCGAGTGTACATTTTTTACTATCTTTGTGCTATTGTGCAGTGTGATAATTGAATTAACTTTAAAATTATCCATAAATTTTGGACTGCCATTGATGGCTGATTATTTGTCGTGGTTATTATTGTTTGTCCTGTCGACATATCGTTTTAATTGCAGCTAAATAACAATAATATGAGCATCATGTTTATAATAAAGTAGAGAATTTATGTTATGTTATTGACGAAGTGTATTTAGTTATACAGTACTAAATATAAATAAATAATGAATTTTATGAAAAAAAAAACGATAATAATATTTTTGAATAAGCGGGAATCATTTCATATATTATTTTCTTTGTAATTATAAGAAAATTCTAAACCATATTTCTCAACTAGGTCGCACTCTTTATACTTCGTACGTTCCGTATTAAACATTAAGGTCCAAAATGCTTTTGTTTTAAATCTTTTAGTTATATAAAAATGAAATGCATAAAAATATAAATTTAAAACATTATAATAAAATTAAAAAAGATAGTTTTAAGCATATTGAAGAGAAAGCTGTTAAATTAATCGAATAATCCAATGAATCATTCTTTTTTTTAGTATTTTTTTAGGTTCGCGTCGTACCCTGTAGAATCATGGTAGATAAGAGGAACCTTGGATTCTAGTGTCAAAACACTCTGTTCCCATTCAGCCACTTCCGTTTCCCGCTTTCTACTATTCTAATTCTATAAAAAACGTATTTTATACTAAAAATTTTACTAATAAGACAACTAAACCTAGGTCCTAACTGTACTCTTAGAAAGCGACATAGCAATACGCGGCTTCAGTCGGAAAGCCAGACGAGGGTATACTTAGCTCTTCTCACGTAATCATTTTATGAATGTTATGAGTTTCACGTGCGCGAGATACGATGTGCTGCGACCGACGTTTTAATAATGCGGTTTGAATTTGACACTACTGGAATAGGGATACGCGTTTTTTTTTAAATTATTTTTTTAAATTAACAAGTTCTCTTGATTAATGGTAGAATCCTTCGGCGTGAATATAGCTAGAATTATAAATTAAGTCTATATGAACAATATAAAATTTCGTTCAAATATAATTCAATAGAGTTGAATATACAGGTCAATCAAGCACCGCAAAAGTGTAAAATATGTATAATATGAATCGCATAAAAGCAAATACACGTTATTCGTTTTCATTCATAGCAGTATCCAATAATTATTTCGAAGTTTTAGCCTAATTAAGTATTTTAGTTTTTCATTTTCTAATAATACATAAGTGTTATATTATTTCCATTATTAGTCCTATAATATGAGATCGAAACTTTCCAAATAATTATCTCAATAATAATATATCTGGAGATCACTTTCTTTGCTTTTATATGTAATTATAGTGTTAAATGCCGTACATACTCTTATTTGACAGTATAAACTAAGATAATGTAAAATTAATTCACCATAGTTCCTTCTCGCACACCAACAAAAGCAACCAAGTTTCATTGGTAAGTTTGAACTTAATCTCAAGTAATTACCGACTTCCGAACAAAATATTTTTTCTTAAATATATTCCTAAAATACTTGTCATATCATATTATATATTAAAATCATGTCCACTTTAATCTTACTTGAGCTTTAATTTTAAAGCAAAAATGGAAAAGTTAATCTGGGATTTTATAATTTTTATCGTTTGTGCTATAACGATCTTAGTGTTATAATAAATAGCATATATTATTTCAATATTTCATTTATAATAAGGTAATACTATCTTAACTTATACGGGGTATGTTAAAAATTCTTCAATATAATTTAATATGTTTTTGCCCGCTTTACGTTTCATCTTTTTTATTTATATAAAGTAGAAAAGTACGTAGTGAGAATGTAGTGACAAGACATTTTGTTTTCCATTTCTGTCTGAGCTCTACGCCTCAATGTCCTGTCAGAGAAATACGAAAATAATTCATGTTCTCGAGAATGGATCGATTATTAGATTATTTTATTTCATACCAAAAATCGAGACCAGTCATGGCGCACGAGCACAAAGACTAGCTGTAAACGCGACAAGTTGTGGGTGTCAATTCCTACTCGAAGATATAAAATATTTAATATTTCATTTCTTCGCTTTGGTAGGTAGGTTACATATCTATTGATAGAGTCGAAAGCGCGGCGTTGAGTTGCGCTACTCGACACGCAATGCCTCCAGAATTAAACGAAAAATAGAGAACGGAGTATTCTAGCACAGGGTTTCCTCTCCCTATCCTGTTGTGTGCGAGATACAGCGTGACACTAAAATAACGTTAGCCTCTACACAAAAATTAAATCGATATCTTCAATCAATAATCATTATGTATTCAAATTAAAACTTAATTTTATCATTATAAATGAAATAAAGATTATTAATTAATTGGAATCCGTTTATTCTGTCATATTTATCTTTGCGGACTCAGAAACGCGTCTTATTTATTGCTTTGAATGGAATAAATTTTGGTCTTATCAATTGAAAAATTTGAATTTTGATTATTTTACTAAATGGTCGACTTTTTAAAGTTATAGATATATATATTTATTACTAGAAATGTTGCCTACAAACACCAAAGATCGTTTTTTTTAACTTAAACTAACCAAATGCATATTAAAACTGCCAGATGACATTTAACACAGCATTTTTTTCCACCAAAGATAGCGAAATGAAACGAAAATAGAGCGTAGTGCAGTAAACAAGAAGCAACCATTATGCCCACAATGCATTAATTGAGTCTACAATATTCCAAAGTTTAATATACGAGAGACTTGCATATTGTAACATATCTGTCAAATTAAAATGATTTCTTCGTCTAGTAGTCCATTTGGACGTTATCCTTAAGGGCAATAAAAGAAGAATTTGGCATAAGTATTGGCGAGGGTGCAGTCCAGCTTTGGCTTTATGCCCAGATTTCGGTATCTTCAGGTAGATGCAACATGCATATAGCATATAAATACTTTTAAATATTGAATTAATTTATGAGTATGTGATTAAATTAAAAAAGTTATGCACCTTTTAAAATAAATTACAGAGAAGTGGTTGATTCGAGGCCTTTGCGTCGTTGAGGAAAATCAATATCACGCTTTGGCTTCTTAGCTGAGGAAAACAAAAATTCATTCCCCCGAGTGAGAATTGAATTCAGAATCGTCGTAGGTACAGTTACATGCTTGTTCCTCTGCGCCGAGGTGGCCTTAAAAAAATAAAATTTAAAAGTCAGAAATTAAAAGTTTCTATGATGAATTGTACGTTATATATCAATCGATATTTCTTGATATTTACATTGAAGTTCACGTATTTGATTGCTTAACTAGTGATCCCAATATTTAAATACATACCTTAATCAAGTTTATTTTACTAATATTTAGAAAGCTAAATAAATTATTAAAAGTAAAAACAAACGAAAAAAATATAATTATATTACGATATTTTGAGATCTTACAAATGATATTTCAATTAAATTTCATATTGAAAAGAAAAAAATGATTCCATTATACTCAAAAATAAACAAAAATAAAATTGTTGTACTCTCCTTAATGATCTGAATAAGAAATTCTACAGTTAAATAAATCTCACGACGTTCTCGTATAGTCTAAGCAAGTTCAAGGTTGAAGGTAATTTAAAATAACATCTTAACACAAATGATGTATACGAGAACGCCCATAAAACTAGTAGGTAATTATCGCCTGCACTAATGTGATAACGTCTAAAGTTCTTTTGACGAGTTTATTTATATGGAATAATTTTTAAGCCATTAATTTAATTTTTTCCTTTACTAAGTCTCGAATAAATGTTGCTTTTATCCTGTATAGTTACATAGAAGAAGCTATTAAGATTTTGGTTAACTTATGATGTACTCTATTTTACTTTTTTTTATACTTGTAACACTATATAAGTGTTGTAGACTTTTTTTATTGGCACCTTTTTGGTGCATTGAAACGTGCCTAAGTAACAGTGCCAATTGAGTGGGGAAGAAACTTCCTTTGAAAAATCCGAAATTTCCTTCGAAATGATGTTAATATTTTTTGTCTTCTTTAATCCAATGTGTTGCATGTTCAAGTATTTGAGGAAAAGACGTAGCGATCACTCTTTATATAATTTTAATTAAAAAAAGGTTATATAAAAAAACTCCACCCCAACAAAGCTTTTCTTTATAAAAAAAATAAAACTTTCATCAATTAAACATACGTTACCACTTAATTTGAGTAGTATAACCAAAATTATCATGGGAAGTGTTCCACAGCGTAGTTATTAGTATACGAAGTAATTACTTTGAATTATCGCGCTTCGGTTGGGATGCGCGAGCGCCGGTAACAAGACAACATAATGATATGGCCTTTGTCTGTTTCGCCACCTGCCCAAATACGATAGTGATTAAATTTATCGATAAATTGTTATCGAGTGTTTTGTTTCGTGGATATTTCAGTTATTCGAATTAAAATGCATTTGTGATAATTTGATTAAGATATAGTTTTAAATGTTGCTGTTAACATTTTTAATAAAGAGTCTTATTATAATGGAAAAAGAAATTGTGGTTATATTAAGAAAAATGCCATGTGAATTGGAATTAGGGTTTCGTACCTTTTAAGGAAAAAAGTAACTATTGTAAGATCACTTGGTTGCCCGTCTGTCTGTTTGTTTGTCTGTCTGTCAAGAGCTTTTATCTCAGAAACGCTTGAAGATGTCGAGTCAAAACCATATACTCAGATCTACGGCAACTATGATATTCTGGAAAAAAAACTACTTAAAAAAAAGATATAAATCAGCTTCACGCTGTATCACGCACACAGCAGGGTAGGCAGAGGGAACCTAG
>DWAO01003903.1:0-13482 GCA_018230605.1 Heliconius congener
GCCTCCAGAATTCGGCAGAAAGTGGGGAACGGAGTGTCTTAACACTAAGTTCCCTTTGTCTACCCTGCTGTGTGCGGAATACAGCGTGAAGCTGATTTATTTATTTTCTTATTTATTTCTGTTTCTCAACAGTGCCGTTCACATAATACGAACAGTGTATTTCTTTTAAGAGCTACACATATAAACATCGTTACAAATGACAACTGTTAGCCTTAATATATTGATTTTGTAACAAAAACGAGGGTTGGTTGCAAGCGGGGTGAACGCCCCTGTCACTGTAGATTCGCCTTGCTACGCCATATTGGTTGGGGCTCCCGCGTCACTAATGGAGTAGCGACGGCTAAAATATGAGCCCATTCTCCTCTCCATACGTTGAAAAACAGCCGGAGCTCGAGAACTCATGCCCAAAGTTAAATCTACCGTTAGTTTTCTCGTTTTTATAACTTCACTGTGATTCTTGTTTGTAATAACTCGAGCATATTGTGTTGGTATTATTATATAGCTCTCATTATAATGGTATAATTAAAATCGCGAATAATAATTATTTACACTTAGACATATTGTCGGCCACATTGGTTTTTTGTATTTTAAAATTGCATTTGTATTTTGTAACTGGTATTTTAAAATGATAAACATTTTGATGATTGATGATGATAAAATTGGATCTATTAAAAATTATAAGAATAAGTGACTAAAAAAATATATGTTTCTGTTTCTTTTAGTGCGTACTAAACTATTGATGTTGTTATCTATTAAACTTGGCATAAAATAAAGTTTAATATTTTTTGAAAATCAAGCACTCATAATAGACCAACAATACTCTAACTCAATACTGGAACGTAGAGAACTAATATGAATGAGCCTTATAAACTTGAATATATTTGAAATTTTATACAATTATTGTATATTAATTATTTTGTTTAACTGCCCGTATGATGAGTATTTTTTGTTAATATATATATAAAATGAAATATCTGATGTAAAAATAGAAGGTGACTTTATATAATTATAACCCCTTCAGTCCTATTTTATTTGATACTAAATAAATACTATGCATATCAACAATGTCTACTACAATAGTACCGCAACGAGGGTAGAGGACACCTGCACTATAGTGTCAGTGTCGACTGCCACACAACCTGTCATGTCTAGAACGGTGGGAAATAAAGGAAAAACTGAAAATATATATAGCGATGAAAAATATAATCATAGCAAGCATATAATAATCTTAAACCATAACAATTACTTTTTTAGTTTTTTTTAAAGATATTTTTACCACAATATGTTTTTATAAATTTATATATATATATATATATATTAAATATCCTGAAATTGGTAAGGAATCCTCGGTGGGCGAAACCGACGCGCACGTGACCGGTTTTTTCTGAAAGTAAATCGCAAATGAAGTTCGTTATTCCGTTTATGTAATGTGTAATAATTAAGAATGTATACGTATGTATATATGTATATATGTATGTATATAAATACGTTTTTGTAATGTGTAATAATTAAGAATGTATACGTAAATAATAAAATTTTTCAAATACATTATTCACTCTGTTATACACCCGTAAATGTTTTCTCATGGAGTCTAAATAATACGATATAAAAGAGCAATGATTGGTAGGGCACTCGTGCACAGAATCGTTTAAAAATCTGCGCGATATAAGAGGATTTCGAGGGGAGTTGAAAGTAGTACTTGTGACTGCTAGCTTTTACGTCACAGCTCCCAAACGTATTCGAATGCTTACGATCGATGTTGTATCTAAAGCAATTTTGTGCATATCGTAAAAAATTGAGGACGTTGTGGCGTAGCGACACAACGTCTGACTGTCAATGCAAAGTTATAGGGCTTAATTCTCATTCGGGAGATGAATCATTTCATTTTTCTCGCTCTGATAATGAGACGTTGAGAGAAAGTGTTGAGTTCTGAAAGCTAACAGTGTCTCGAAAATACTATCAAAAGTGGGAAATGGAGTATCATCTAGGTCTGACCATCTGAGGACTCTACCATATGGGGAACAAATATAGCGTGTAATTAATAAATATATAAATCAATAGATTAAATAAGTGTCAGAGACACAGTAAAAAAATCTTCATTATAATAAACAAGTTCATCCATGTACTTACTGTTATATGTACTTTAGTCAATTTATACATATTTTCAGTGAAACAAACAAGATGTTATCACTAAAAATATGTATAAACTCGATAATACTAATCCTTGATCAAATATTTAAAAGAATTATAAAGAAAGTTATAAATTTTAAATTGATCCCTTGATCCAACTCAGATACATACAGTGAAACGTGAAGCTGAAGTAACAAATCAATTTATTATTTACTTATTATACATAAAGTCTATATTATGTATGCAGACTTTAGTTTTTTTTTTAGGTCACTTTAACTTGGTAAATCTATTAATATAATTAAATAGTAAAAAAATATCATTGAATACCAATAAAAAATAATAAAAATTGTTGAAAATATTATAGTGTGTTTGTCTGTTTGTGTGTACAGGCTTATCATTTAAATTAATCTTTTAATAGACCAACCTGGCCAATACACAGGGCTTGATTGATTGCCAGCACTTTTGATTGGCACATCTACTGTAGACGACGAGACGCAAACTTTATTCCAACTAAAACTCGTAAACTATTCTCAAATAAAATACTATCATATTTTTCGCGTGCAAAAATTTGATATATCGTGCACATCATTTTAGAAGTTAGTACAGTAAGATTGTTTGAACGAGAGAAATTCGTTTTACTTACGAATAATATTCTTCTTGCGAGTTATATCGTTGAATAAAAATGGGAGCCGGGTGCAAGCGTTTCATATGTAAATGGCCCTGTAATCTTTGGGAGCTTCGTACGACAAGACATCGATCGGCTATGGATCGAGGGCTGAGCTCTACAACTTTGCGTAATACGTATTTAGAGAACAACAGCTTAAAAGTTTCTGTTTTTGTTTGCATTATGAATTTATTTAAAATTTGTTCACGTTGTAACTTTACAGAAACTTTCATTAAGACTTTAGGTTTCCTTTTAAATTTAATATTCGTCGTAAAACATTATGTTCTTGTATTTATATTTTTATATACTTACCAGTGTAGAATCCAGAATATTGTGTAAGAGAAAACATGGTTTTATTTTTAAAAATATATATGATTCTTCTTTGAAGAGCTTTATTTAGTTTTGTTCATTAAAAGATTTGTAAACGAAGTGAGAAAGGGGAAGAATGCCTTTAGTCGACTATATGCACAAATTTATACAAAAATAAAAATGTTGAAAATAATATTTCAATTATTTCAACTTAAAGAAAATTGAAAAATAATAAATGAAATTATTGATAATTATATACTTATTTACTATTTAAAATTATTTTTATTACTTATTTACTATTTGAATATTTTTGTTGACTTTACAACAAGGCTTCTACGAGTCTACAATATTTAAAAGATTATCGCTTAACTTGAAATTGGTAAGGAGTTGTGTCTCCTATCGTCATCATCAGCTCATTGACGTCATCAGATGATGACTACTATAAGCAAATATATGAATATAAAAAATAATGAAACACATAGTACGTACCAACAAAATTCGAGTATGTCCATGGAAATCTTCCATGGCATACCTTAGGGCTTAGATAATTAGAAGTAACCTCCTCCTTTTTGGAAGAGAAGCCGGTTGAAAATCGGATACTATAATATATATGTATATTTCTATTATTTTAAAACGAGTTGTATCACAAGAGCATAAACAAAGGGATATATAAACGGATTTGTAGGTGAAATCCGACGAAATCCCTTGTATTTACCGCTTAGCTGAACGAATATAGAATTCAGATTCTTGTTGCTTACCGATTGTAGTCAGCTCTTCGCCTACGCTTTGTTTTACATTAGGTATCATGATTCATATTGATTGGTAATGGAATTGGAAAGTGGTGATTGTGTGTGGTATTTTTTAAAGTATGACGTACATCAGTTAAAGGATCTGTTTACTATGAGTGACAGACAAACAGAAGTGTTTTATATATTTAGTTTTTTGAGGAGTTATTAACAAAGACGTAAACTATTAAGAAAAAAGGAAAAAAGGGATTGATAGTATGAAAAATTTTAAGTAAATTCTTGTCAATCAAAACATACAACAATATAATCAATATTTAAAAATCCCTTTTTTAAAAAAAATATATCGTAATATTGCAGTACTTTAAACTATGATTTAGAAAAGTTGAAATAGAACTAGATAAAATCCAGTAACATTTGTTTAATTACCTTAAATCTATCAGAAAATATTAGTTCTGGCAAGTTATTATAAAGAAGCGACTTGATGTTATTATTTTTCCTTAAATTTTCTATAACTGATATAATAATATATACAACGGCTAAATTATACATATTATAATAGGTATAGGGAATAGGTCTAGAAGTGTACTTCATCCCTACTCCAAGGTAGTTTTTAATTGGGATTTGACAACCCAGTATAGTAGTAAAATAATAATTTATATAAAATTTTAAAGTGTAATTTATGCGATACTATAATCTTTTCTTTATTAGAAAAGACTTGTAGTTTGTGTTTCTCAGGCTAATATAGGTAAACTAAGATAAGGCCGGAAGTGAGGCCAACGTTCCCGTTTCGCTGATAAAATATCACTTGTTATCCCTTATAACATATAAGATGGAGAGAATTGAATGAGTTTTATTAATAGGCGTGATTTTATTCTGTTAAAAAAATAAGAAAAAAGATGACGAAACATTTAAATAACATGGATTTGTTATGAACTATTGATGTATTGTAAGCTTGGTTTCAAGTCGAACCTAGATATTTTTTATGTGCTTACGTGTGTGTGTGTAGATCTATGCATGTGTTAAACTAGATACTTGTTAGACAATTTATTTGATGCAATCTTCTTGTTATTGTACTAAGTATAATAAAAACTATATTATAATACCACTATAGGTAGTGTCTTCAGGTAGAAATTATTTTGGTTTTAGTCTTGTATGAGTACAAGTTAAAAAGAGTCGAGCCTTTCATAAGCTGTGTTAGCAAAAAAAATTGCAGCAAATATCTACTAAAAGATTGGCGACAGCGATTCGTCTTTGTATGAAACTTGTGTAATAGTACAAAGTAAACCGATTTTTCAAAGCCTTTCAGCTTTTTAAATAGATGCAAAGTGAGTTTATGGCAATTTATATTCATAAAACAAAGTGAAAAGAATTTATGAAAAAGCTGCCTAACAAGACTGTCTATTGAACCTTAATGTATGTTATGAAACAGATAGCTAGTTCAAATTGATTTATTGGATGTGTTTTAGTTGTATTATTATGCTGAAAACTCAAGTATAAATAATATGTGTGTTTAATGCAACATTTTGGAACTATAATAAAATGTGAACAAGCACTTTGAGGAATATACGTAATTGAAATTAACAAATAAATAGTACAGTTGAATTGTGTGCGGGATTAGTAGAAATTTTCATAAAGACACGAGTATATTTCATTTTCATTCAATAAGTCATAATTTTACTTTCATTAAAAAAAATAGCTTCACGCTGTATTTTCTCGTTCTCAATTTTCCGCAAAATTATGGAGGCATTGCGTTTTATGTAAAAGTGCCTTAAATTATTGCATTGAATTTTCTTAGTAATGTAGTAAATGTATCATATTCATATGTGGTATTAAATCGTGTAATATTAAAGCGATTTACACATATATATATTTTTGATATTTCCAGACATATTATTGTTCCAAAATTAGTCTCTAGCACCTACTTATTAATTTAAGAAACCGGTAATATGTATGGGACAGAACGCCAGTACCCTATAACTTCCCTTATCATTGCCTCGTGATCTTTTAGTATTTACTGTTTTTTTACAACTACAGCAACTGAATTTTGTAACTACAAAACATTGGAAAGTTGGAATAGATAAATGGTTGAAAATTACATTTTCCTGTCTTCCTTTGCATTTACATATACGCATTGTAGTAGGCATACTTACTCGGATGAAGTTTAGTGTTCACTTTACTGAAAAACCAGGCAAGGGTGAGTGGGGCTCGCCCACCGACGGTTTTATAAAAAATTAGAGATCTTGAGCGTTTTTTTAAATTCAGGCTTAGCTTAGCTAGAGCCCTTTCATTTGATACCTCATTTCAACTAGCGGCTGTAATACCAAACTTTGCTTTCTTTTTAATGCTATTATTTTTAGTAAATTTTTCTAAATTAGTACTATCTGTAGATGTTAACTGCCAAATTTCATAATTCTAGGTCAACCCTATAAATTTTGATTCCTTTGATAGTGTCGATATATGCGTTTTTTGCGATATAAACGGCCATATCTTTTTTCTAAGTTTCTAAGTAAATTTAGAAAAACAATGTTTTTTATCAGGACATCATGGGGTCGTAGATCTCATTATATGGTTTGCATTTCAATTGACAAAGCGTTCCTGAGATAAATTGTCTTGACAGACAGACGGACGGACGGACAGCAAAGTGATTTTATAAGGGTTCCTTTTTCCTTAACGTAATTTTATGACACATAATTTGAAGTATATATATATATATATATATATACTTTGTTTTTAAATAGAATTTTAATGATAAATAACGTGTAAAAATTCAAAATGTCATACAGTACTATTATTCCTTAAAAATTTTACAAAGTCATAAATATTTCGTAAAAATAGTCGACACATAAAATGAACGATCCCCGATCGCACCTAAAGCGGAAAAGTGAAATAAAATATCCTCTTGCAGATTGAAATCGCGCCGGGCTTCAGGTTGGATCGTGGACGGCTCAAGTACAGTGAGGGCTGTATTAATGTTCTATTTCAGTTAAACGTTCCATTGAATGTAGCGTTATATGTTATATATAGTTAGACATCATAAATAACGTTTCGTATTTGTATGTATTGTACGCTGCTGTCATTTTTACGTCTAGCTATTCTTATATTAAATAACAATTTCTATTTGTGTTTATTATATGCTGCTACTGGTGTAAATACGAGTTCTTGATATAAATTTTATGAGTACAAGTATACTATCCACGTAATAATTTGTAGTTTCTTTATCAGGTAGGGTAGGGTTGGCAGAGAGAACCTAGTGTAAGACACTCTGATCTCCACCAGGTATTGTGTGGCAAGTGGCTGACCTCAACGGCGCGCTTTTACCTTGGACCCAGAGCGAAGAAATGAAAATATTAATGAATACCTATTGATTTCCTCGAATAGAAATCGAATTCAAAGTCGTCGCGTTACAGTCACATGCTTGTGCCCCAGCACCACTACGATTTCATGTAACGTGTTAATTTGTATGGTTTTATATTTAATAATAGTCTATGTTCTGACGCTATTATTATACAATATATCAATACAGAGATATAAATTACTATCGGTCAACATAACAAGTTAGCACTATTAAATAACTGTAAAAAATAAATAAATAAAATGTGAGTCTACATTTTTCCACAAAGTGTTAGTATGCAGTTTATAAAAATTGTAAAATTAATAACAACTCGAACATTCAAAAAATCGACTGTATTTTTGTTTCTAGGAAACCAGTACACCATGAGGAGGCATTTCAATTTCCACACTGTTTTTGTAAAACGAGCCCCAGCTTCGACTGAAAAAGATTTTCAACAAAACGCACATTCATTCTGCCTCCACATTCAACTATCTTTACAATATTAAGTACTTTTCTGTGAAAAAATTCAATTCTATTTAAGAATTACGTTTGGGAAGGAATTGAACATTAACGTTGTCATCTAATCAAATCTTACAAAAATTTTAAATTATACAGGTCATTTAAATTATTCGACATTAAAATTCTTAATTTCGTTTACTGTTTCATTATTTTTGTATGTTCTTTAAATTCAATTGTTAAATGTTGCATTTCGAATGAGAAATTTTTGTATGTAAAAATTAATATTAATGTTATCGTATAATTTGGTTGGTCGGTTTCGACGAATCACGCTAATATGTAGTTCTTTTTGAAAATAAAAGCAAATACGACCAGAAGAGAAATAGTGAGAAGTGATTTTTTTTATAACTTCACGACTTATCTCACAGGGTAGAACAGAGGGACGCTCCATTTTTTTTCACAAAATTGTGTTCGTTCTTTCGTTTCGAGCGGTAGACTATACTTGCTTTTACTTTAAAGAGCGGAGAAAAAAACGGCGAGTTTAATAATTTTACTTTTTAATCAGCTTCAGCATCGTTCATTAGCAGGAGGCTGAGGGAACCTAGTGCTAAAATATTCCGTCTCCCGCTTTCCGCCGAATTCTGGAGGAATTGCGGAACTCAACGCCGCGCTTTGCCCCGACACCAGAGCGAATAAATAGAAATATAAATTTTATTTGTGCCCCTGTGCCACGACTGGCCTCTAAGAATTTTATCTTTTAAAATATATTAATATCATTAATTGGTCCCTTCATTCAACACTAGAGCCATTAAAATTATAAGAATTCGTTTGATAATGTTTCTGATAATAGCGATTCTGTAATAATTAAATCCTATTAATGCCATAAATTCGAATTAAGACCACGAAGACTTCATAATATAAATTCCAATACTACTTTTCCTAGTCATAACATTACCAATAAATGATATATAAATATTTAGGTAAATAATATGTTCCAATATAATATGTATAAGATTTATTTAATTAATATTTACTTAGAAGAGGCAAAAGGGTAAGACTGTAACGCGACGGTTATGGGTTCGATCCCCACTTAAAATCTTATTTATTAATTTCTTTGCTCTAGCACCAAGACAAAAGTCCATCATTGAGTTCCACCACTCAACACGCAATGTTTTGAAAAATTCGAAGAAAGTGGAGAACGGACTGTCTAAATTCTATATTCCCTCTACTTACCCTGCCATATGCGGGATACACTGTGATGCAATTTTTTTTACTAAGAATGTAAGTAAATTAGTTATATAAAAATGTAGGTATATATATATTTGAGAGAAGTACAAAGAATAGTGTAGTGAGAGAGGATATACATATAATGGTTTTACATCACTCCAAATGTCTCTAGTGTTGAGCTATTAAAAAGCTTTTAAGGTGCTCACGTCATTATTGCTCTTACAGAGGAGCTATTACAAAATTGCTTGCGCGCGTTAAATATCGTTATAGCGCTATATTAATACGTATCTTTTCACATTTCAGATTCTGTTCTATTACGTATTATATTAAATATATAAGATTAAAAAAAATCAGTTGAGTCCAGAAGTGGAACAGAGGTACAAGCATATGACTGTTAACGCGACAGGTTGTGGGCTCGGTTCCCACTTGAGGAAATGATATATTTAATATTTTCATTTTCTTCGCTTTGGTGTTGAGTTCTGCCACTCAACACGCAATACCTCCAGAATTCGGCGGAAAATGAGGAACGGAGTGATATAACACTAGGTTCCCTTTGTCTACCTTGCTCTGTACAGGATACAGCGTGATGCCAAAAATAAGTTTAGAAACACACACATAATACGTGATTAGAAGTATAACTAAACCACAAAGAAAACTGTTCTAATCCTGAAGGATTTGTAAGTTATCGAAGAACAAAAGCAATTTTGCAACTGTTATAACGCGTACAATGTTGAAGTTAGTGGCATATTTTTATTGATGTCTTATGTTGAAACAAGCTATTTATAAAACTTAGTTCTTAAACTTTATAATTTGTTGACCTAGTTATAAAATAAAATCGTCAATCGTGGTATAGTCTAAAAGTAAAGGTTGTGTTTTAAAATTAGATTTTTACCAATGTAAATTATTATATTTAAATAATTCCACCTTTTCACCTTGTTCAATACAAGCGGAAAGCTTAGAGCAGGGAGTCTATATTAGGTTCACTTGACCTATAATGCTACACGGGATTAAGCGTGACGCTTATTTTTACGTATTTTTATTTTATACACTTTTAATTTCGTTACGTTTTCCTTCTTCAGCTTATTTAAAACACTGCCACCATATTAGAATCACGTTTACATAATAATGAATGCAAAAATTGTAACATATTTATTTTTTATTCACGCCTTGTTGCGTGTTGAGCGGCTGAACTCAGCGTTGCACGATGTTTTCCTGAGTGGAAAAAGAAAATAATTTAAGGAATAATCGCGCTTCCACTCAGATGCTGTCCCACTGCGGCACGATAGCCTTGTAAAATATATAATAATATATATAAAAACACAATAAATAAATAACAAATAACACAAAAAATAAACTTCGAATGAATATCATAAGAAATAACTGTTGTAATTATTCAACGTCATGAAATTGTAAAGAAAAGGTAGTCAAATCGACACCAGTACAGATGTAGAGCGTTGGCTGGGATTCTTGCAATTTATGAGGCAATATGTTTAACGTCTAGTACGGGAACCCTCTTCGAACATAACGGGGGCTGTTACGTAAACAGATTGCTCGCGAGTGGTGAGTCAATGCTTTAGATTTAGGTCTACTAAAATCGCCCCAATTTTTATGACTTTTGTCTTAAATTCTTGTTAACTAGTAATAACAGTACAATAGTAAAAGTAGTTTTTAATTATTAATTTTATTTATTTTTTACATTTTTTTCGTTTTATGTTATCAATAAAAGTTTAAATTAAAATGAAAGGACATTTTTTTTTGGTACTTTCGAATGCCATGGATACTTGAATGAATTCTAGAGTTATATCGATTAATAGCTACTTCGTCACTGAAATTTATATTATACGAGTAGTTTTATCGAAAATGAGATAAGAAAAACATTAATTTTAAATTTTAAATATAAGTTGTCAAAATATACATTTGACATTTACCCAATATTTTTATTTGTATATTATTTTTATTCACATTATATCGCTCCTTATCGCTTCTATTGGGAGAAAAGCAAAGTATTAAGATCCATTCTTATTTTTTGAGATATTGTTTGTGGGGTGGCAAAATGTAGTACTACGCTTTTACTAAGTAGACGTTGAAAACGAAAAGCTAAATAGTAAATAAACACATAACGCTACATATCTTTAGAACTAGTTGCCTTATTATCAAATTTTAGAATTTTTTATAAGCCTTACTGTAAGTGTAAACATTATTATTCATAATTTAATTTTTTTGTGATGTCTGTTACAATATTTCGGGATTATGAATTTATTAGTCATTTATTGTCTTATTTTCTATTTCCTATGAGACTTATGAGAAAAAATATAAATATATCAGCTTTACGCTGAAACCCGCACACAGCAGGGTAGGCAGAGGGTACCTCGTGTTAAGACACTCCGTTCCTCACTTTCTGCCGAATTCTGGAGGCTTTGGAGGCGCTTTTCTGGAGGTGTTGAGTGGCAGAACTCAACGCCGTGCTTAGCCTCGACACTGGAGCCAAGAAATGGAAATACAAATTTAAGTAAATATTTCATCTCCTCGAGTGGGGATCGAACCCACAACCAGTCGGTTTTACAATCACACTTTGTGCCGCTGCGCCACGACTGGCCTCGACACATAAATATATGTTTATGAATATTTAATTCAATCTGTTATTGCATGAGGTAACGAGTGCTTGGCATTCGGTATGCATAAGTAAACTATTATCGATCTGGAAACCTTCGGTAATTCTAACCATGTCGTTATATTTTTCTTACAACGTAGCTGTAGTTTAAGTAACGAAATTGTTTCTTATTGTTTATATGAAAATATGTATTTTTTAAATGTTATATATTATATTATAATTATATATAAAAATAAAAATATATATAAAAAATCTTTTGAGAAATAAAATGTCAATGTCAAATTTACTAAATAAAATATAAGATCTCAATACACTTTGGTTAATGTTGTATCCATTGTTGTATGTAGGGGAAAGAAATAAATAAAAAGAAAACAAATGTTGTGA
Source organism: Heliconius congener (assembly GCA_018230605.1). Classification (NCBI taxonomy): domain Eukaryota; kingdom Metazoa; phylum Arthropoda; class Insecta; order Lepidoptera; family Nymphalidae; genus Heliconius; species Heliconius congener. The sequence continues at coordinate 11,859 of DWAO01003903.1, forward strand.
ACTTGATTATCGATAGTGACTTAATTAAGTAGTCTTGGATTAATAGTTAGAGTTAGCATTTTTTTGTTTCACGCTGTAAGTACCTATAATATAACCCATATGTCGGCTTAGAGCGTAAACCTGCTAACAGCCTATTAAGCTGATGATTAATATATATGTATTATCAGAAGATTTTTACAATTTAGAAAATTGATTTGTATTTTCTATTATATGAAGAGAAAATTAAAGTCAGTTTTGTATTTTTTACCACTTTCGAATGGTATAAAAATGTACATAACGATTAAACTAAAAACGGTTTAACAGGCTTATACTCTAAGCCGATGATGTAGGAGCAAAATATGTAGAGTGAGGTTAATGTAGGTAGGCACTCCGTTTTTCGAATTCGAGACATTTTATGTTGAGTGGCGGCAATGTGATGTCTTACTATAGCGGAGAAGTGAAAATAATTTCTCTGATTATCCTATAATCGTTTACAACAACAATCCCTCACAACGAATACTAAAACTTTAAAGGAAAAATCAAATTTTAATGATATGTATGACCTTTCAATGTTCTGTTCACGAACGCTCTTTCGTGCTTCATGTAGTTCCTTCATGGGGTTAGGTACTTAACTGACTGATTTACCTGCAATAAATTGCTGTAAAATATAAATAGTAATATGATATACTATTTTTAAAATGTTTAAAGTTTTATTTCCACACTTAAGAAAGAAAAATACTTATGAAGAAAACGTATAAATATTTAAACGTAGTGGGATTTGAACCCGCGCCTCTTTGGAGACTGTCCGAGCGCTCTGACCAACTAACAACTACTAACTACATAAGTTCTCAAAAAGCTAAGTCGAAATTCTTATACGCTTGTTTCAATTTATTTATGTTTTTATCATTCCTGTAGGGAGATTTTTATAAATTTCCGCTACCCAAAGATAATTTATTAAGTATATAATATACTAATCTTACTTATATAAAGTACATATTTATTAAATTTTAATCAAGAATTTTCTTACTTTGAATATTTATATTTAATTTTAACTAGTAATGTTTAAGTAATATATATTTCTATTAGAGTATGTGGGAGGATAAGAAAATATATAGCTTTTCTTGTTTGTACTTGCAAGGCTACGCGCTTGTATCGCGTGAGTTCGTAAGATTCTTATTTTGATTAAAATGGTGCGTTCGCGTGGGCGCTACGCCAGTGACGCCATTCATCAAACGATTTCTGCTGATGTTTATATTACGTTTTTATTAGTTTTCTGGCGTCATATTAGGCCATTTTAAAAAAAGCATATTAGTAATTTCAATTAAATGCTTACTGTAACGTCATATCAAGTAGACAGTATTCTTTCGTTTACTTAAGTTGTAGGTAAAATATATTCGAAACGGTAAGTTCGCGTTATGTGTATACTATATAGAAATTTTAAAGCTCATCGTTGCGCATTGGGACAACTGTAGATACCATATGTATCTACAGTTATAACTGTAGTTATGGGTTCAAAGTATAATCAGGGCGATAAATTATTTGAGGCCAGTCCTGGCGCAGCGGCTCGAAGTGTGCCTATAAAACCGACTGGTTGTGGGTTCGATCTCCACTCGAGGAGATGGAATATTTACTTAAATTTATATTT
>DWAO01003904.1:0-13481 GCA_018230605.1 Heliconius congener
ATATATATATATATATATATATATATATATATATATATATATGTAGTGCTATTATTTCTAAGTGCTAAGTCTCCTTAGTTTTCTCCATAGGGCTATATAAAAAAATTAGTATAAGAGAAAATTATAAATAGTACAAGCAAAGTTAAAATAAATAAATAAATCAGCTTCACGCTGTATCCACGATGCACACAGCAGGGTAGGCTGGCCTCGATTGTGGATCGAAGAAATGAAAATATAAATTCAAGTATTTCCTCGAGCGGTCTCGAACCCACAACCAGTCGATTTTACAGTCACACCTTATGCCCCTGCGCCACGAATGGCCTCAAAATTATAAATTCTAATTTCTAAAATTGTTTTTACCTTATAAAATTAAAATCACACAGAAAAAAAAGTTTTTCCATAACATTACTTTTAGCATATTTTGCTTCGCAACTCGACTCCCTCATGCCCTATTGAAATGAAGCACATCTCAACAAGTAGATTAAAAGTACCTACGTGTACCTACATATTTACATACATATATCCATGTCACAGTTATAAATATAGCTTACAATTTTTTATAGGTTTTTTTTATTTTTACGATTTTTTGCGTTTTCCGAGGTAAGCACAAAAGAAATATATGTATATGTATATAGTTATGTATTGTTTCATTATCTAAGTTAGTAATATCACTTTAGAAACGTTCAATATAAAAATTGACTAAAGGCAAATTTGAACCCACAGCCTCCATATCCCAGTAGACGGTGACAACTGCACCACTACAATCTTTCATATAAATAATAGCAAAACACAACATTAGTTAAAAATAGAATTTTAAAGTAATGTAACCGTGTTAAGTGAAACGTAGTTAACAGTTCAATAGCTTACAAAAGTACAGTTATTATTTATTTAATAATAGCTGCCAAATTTTTTATTAAGCAATTTATATTCATATGATGTTAGCGTACGTTCCATTGATCAATTTTCTTTTCCTCTTTTTATAATATAGTAACATAGAACAAAAAGACTGTCGTGGCGCAGTGGGACAGAGTCAGGGTATGACAGTAAACGCAACTGCTGTGGGTACGATTTTCATTTCATAAAAGCACACAGTTGAATTTAACCAGTAATCATGAAAGTCTTGAAATTTAAGCAGAAAGTGTGGAACGGAGTGTGTTAAAACGAATTTTCTTTTGCTCACTCTGCCATTTGCAAGATACAGAGTTATTTTTGAAAACAATTATTATTTTGAAAAAAAAAGCTATAAAGACATTAAGAGTTCTGAAATTTTCAGGGCACTGAGTGACCAGGTTCCTTCTGCCCACTCTGCTGTGAGTTGTATACAGCGTGTATCAACTTGAAACTTTAATTCGTGTTTCATTAAAAACCGAATATATTTTCTTTCCACATATCTGCTATATACTTTAAAATACTTTTAAAATATAATATTTAGGCTTTTTTATTTTTATAAAATAAATTCAATACATAACTGTAAAAAATATAAATCAGTTGGATTTTTATTCATATTTCCACGAGTTTTTCATTGAAGTTAAATTTTATTTGATGTTTCTTACAAACGTAAAGTAGGTCGCTCTCAACTTAAGTTCAACCTTGCTCATAACAGATGTTACTGTGAATGTTTATCTTCTTTCACTGCTTTCTAGAGAACTCGAGCAACAGAGGTTAAGAGCCACTTGTTTTTTTTTCTACTTTTACAATTGTTTTGAGTTCCTTTTGTGGGTTAACTTTTTAATAATTGTTATAGACAAATAGAATTTTCTTTATATTCTTGTTAAATTTAGATATCTTAGAAACATGCCAGTCGTGGCGCAAGGGCACAATTGTGCAAATGTAAACGCAACATTTTGTTAATTTGATTCCCACTCGAGGAAATAAAAGTACTTTTCGTTTCCGCGTTCTGGTAACGAGGCAAAGTGTGGCGTTCAGTTCCGCCATTCAACACGCAATGCTTCCAGAATTCGGCGGAAAGTGGGAAACAGAAATGTCTTAATGGGAACGAAAAAAAATATTGAAAATAAATCAGTCGAACAAATGTTACCTAGTTAAATATTAAGCTGTTAATATATATAATTAAATAATTACAGTTATATTTAAACTTATTATATACATATATATGTATGTACTACGTACGTATGTATGACAAATCCAGTTAAGTACATAAACTTATATTGAACGTTTACAAGTTATTACATTGAATAAATAATAAAACAAAACTGATGAATCATAGCTAATACTATAATAACAATATATCACTTTATTCAAGAAAATGGATCTCTATTGAATAGACAGTATTACAGTTATGTATGAATCAGCAAATAAGCACATTGATGTAATGTCTACTTATATATATATATACTAATGCATAGTTGACTATATTGGGAATAATTCTAGTATCTAAATAGTCAATAAAGGATATTATATTCCCTACTATAGTAATAGAGTTTAGTCGTGGCATAGAGGCACAAAGTGTTACTGTAACGTACTGTAAACGCGACTGGTTGTGGGTTCGATCCACTTCGATTCCACTAGATTATATGAAATATTTACCTAAAATTTATTTTCTATTTCTTCGTGGTGTTGAGGCACAGCGCGGCGTTGAGTCCCGCCACTCAATACGCAATGCCTCCAATTTCGGAAAATAGGACGGGAACGGACTGTCTTAACAATAGGTTTCCGCTGCCGACAATGCTGTGGGCGGGATAAACCGTGAAGCTGATTTATTAATTTACTTTTTTCTATAGTACTTACAAATAAGGCAAAAAAGGAGTAATTAGAAAATTAATTTCCATATTCTTTTTTAGTTGCTCTTGACAACGCGCTGTTCCAAATAACAGCACTAGGATGAATTCGGTTTCACAGACAGCGTATTACATAGAAAAACCTAAATAAACCCAACGTAGTTCGGTGGCACAAGTGTATGTAGGCTGTAAAAGCAACAGTTAAGGGTGAGATTCCTACTCGAGGGAATGAAATACTTCGTATTTTTATTTCCTCGTTCTGGTAAGGTGGTAAAGCGCGGCGTTGAGTTCCGTCACTTAACAAGCAATGCCTCGAGAATTCAGCGGGTACGGAGTGCCTTATTATGGTTCCCAGTTGCTCTCTGCTTCCCCAGCCATAAATGTAGGATACAAAGTAAATAAAAAAATAAGTACTAAATACGTAGTTTCGGTGATATATCATATGCGAACATGAATAACACATTAAATCATTAAATTTAGTGCACCGTCGAATACGAATGTCATGATGTAATGCATCAGGGAGCTGTCATAACAATCCGTACATTAGCCATTCAGAACGATTTGGACCAACTATAAATTCACAAAGCCTATAATCGCTGATACAAAATGTATGCGATTTTGAGATGAGCAATAATTTCTAAACTAAGTTACTGCTATCAATTTTATCATACTAACAGCGAAACTCGGCTTCGCCCGCATATACTTATTATTATATTATAACAAATTATGTTATGTAAAATATTTCCATTAATTGTAGCTGTAATATTGTGGTATATACGCTGTTAAAATTACATTCCGTTTAGTAATTATTGTGTGAAAATGGAACAAACATCCATAATTAGAAACTTTCACATTTATAATTTTAATAGGATTAACCAGCTGAATTATCACATTATAAACATTTAGTTTAGTTTAAGATTCAAGAAAGGATAAATGTTAGTAATAAAAAGTAGACATTTAAGAAGAAACTTATTGGAGACCTAAAAGAATTACCTTCTTGACAAACCAGACAAACCAAAGAACAAAAAATAATTCTTTAAGCTCCCCTATATATTTTTTCTATGTACGTACAGAGATTAATTACAATCTTATTTTATATATTGATAATATGTTATTTTTTGGACTATAGTAGGCATAAACTTGTACACTAAAACACTATTAGTAGTACGAAATATACAAAAATTTCAACAAAATATATTTACTATTTACCAACGACATACGATATGCTTGAAACTATATTCCGAATCGCATAGTAAGAGGGCTCTAGGCAAATAAAAACACACTCTACGTAACAAGGCAACATACAATACAAATTGGATTTCATGAAAGAATTTAAAAATGTCGATCCTCAGAACTTCGTTTAGGAAAAAATCAAGTGAGATTTCCCGGCTTTAGATTATAAATGGAACAGTTGTAGCTTCGGTTCAGTTAAAGCGAAGGTTTCGCTGATACGACAACAATCTGGTTTTATATATTAAGTCGGAATTGGGTCTAGGTTCATTATCATTAAATGTTAAGCTGAGTTGATGTAAGAAAATATTTTGCCTTTTGAATAAGGTCCCTTATGGGTGTCGTTGACGTTGACAAGTTGCAAGTTCGATTCCTATTTGAGAAAATTTTTGATTTTCATTTCATCGCTCTGGTGACGAGGCAAAAACGTGGCGTTGAGTTCCGCTATTCAAAATGCAATGCCTCTAGAATTTTGCTGTAAGTTAATGACGGTATTGTCTTAACGGGAACGAAGTGTCTTAACACTACAATACTAGGTTTCCAAATTCCCTCTCGTTACCCTGCTATTTATGAGCTAAAAAAGCAATAAAGCTTGTTCTTACTTATTGAACCGTTTTTTCTTTGTTTTATACTATCAATATTTTTGTTCACCCAACTATAACCATTATTGCGTATACAGTAGGTATAATTCAACTAAAAACAAATTATAACAATACAAAAAATCTGTTCAAATTTTTCTCTTATTATAATTAATAAAAGTATTTATATAATATATTAAAAGTACCTAACAGACAAATAAAATATTGTAGATATTGCATTGCTTGTGTTGATAAGCAGAACTTAAAGTCGCGCTAGGTTCTGCCGGAGCGGAAAAAAAACATGTTTTTTATAATCATTACCAAGTTAAAATCGAACTTACAACCGTCGCTCTTTCGTTTACGGTATTGTCCTACCGCGTATTGTCCTACCGCGCCACGACGTTCTTTCTAATAAATATAACTAGATTTATAGCTAGCTTACAATAATATTCGGAATTTACAATATATTTGAGCACAATTCCTCGTGGTAGCGTATGTAACAAAATTAACGAGCTCCCCCTTATCTACAGTGTTGCTTGGCCAGCACAAAGCGCTTTGACGGAGAGATTTATGATGTTTTCGATATTCCTATAACAATTTTGCTTACAACATATGTATGTATGTACGTACGAATATTGGTACTTATGAATATATAGCCTTATGAATATATTTTCTTATGAATATATTTTATATACCTATATAAAAAAATATTTTTATGTTAAACGGTTTTATTACAATAAAAATAATGTAGGTAATGTACTAAAAGCTAAAAAAATAATTCGGTAAGTCCTAGCTACCAGATCGCATCAATTTTCTCATTAATCTGGGGTATTGATCAGACAAATAATAAAATCGTTTAGCGTTGCGTATCTAGAATTAATATATGATAGTTTCACGTGCCCAACGATTTTTTCATTCAGGTAAATCTTTTAAAATCTACCTTTGAAATTTTGTTTTAATTAGGATTTGAAGTTAGAAACCATGTGTTTTGACTATGTATAAGAAGTATTCTGTAACCACTGTGTCACAGGGAGCTACCTTACATTATTTCATACAACATTACGAATAGACTAAACCTTAAAATATAGTATCTACACAAATAAAACATATATCTAGCTTAAAATTTTCGCATATGGGGAGTTTATTACATAAACAATAAAGTACTAAATGAGTACGGTTGGACCCGCTTTGTTGTGATGTAATTGTGTTTTAATTATATTTTATGGTGGCTTAAAACCATTTCTCTGCGTAAAGCCTAAATGTTATTATATTAAAACATATAGTCCAGTTTTAAACTCGTTATGATGTTGAAATATGTTCAATTTTTTTAGGTACACGCTGTATCCCTCACATAGCAGTTCTTTCACCTTACGTAGAGTTCTGGAGACATTAATGGTAATGTGGCAAAAACGGGGCGTTGAGTTCCGCCATTTAATACGCAATGCCTCGAAGAATTTGACGCAAAAATAGGAACAGAGTATCTTTCCGTCTGACTACTCTGATATGTGTGGAAACAGAGTGAAGCTTAAAAAAAATATATATATTTATTAAATTATATATTAGTTAATATACCCCTGAATGTCAATTTTATTTATTTAAAAAAAAATTAAAAAAATGTCCCCTGAATGAAATTTGATTTCACACGCATACAGTAACAATAATCTCCAACCGTGTCACAATGGTGTTACTGCGTCACAATCGCTATATTTAGCAAATAATATGATAACTAACATTTTCCCCACTCAAAATTATATTTAATCTCCGTTTATTATTTTTATGTTTGACTGTACTTAAATTTGATTATATAATATTAATTTTCTTAAAACTACAAATAGATTTTAATAAAACAGTTTTATTACATTTTTTTCAGCCGTGCAAAAAGCAGAGACGATCAAGATTTGTGGTGTAATACGAGTCATAAAAAAAAACAAAAGCAAACCTAACATTTAGTTCCAGACATTTAATCTTACTATTCAAACTGTTACTAGTAAAATGACTTCACAACCCTCTTTTACGCTATGCAATTTCCTTTGAATTTTTCTCAAGAAATAAAGTCCTAAGTCTCGTTCAGTCTGTTGGCGCCGATTCTCATTATGGCTACATGTAGAATGTTTCAAGAGCGCTCATAAGAAGAGGTCTTACTTTAGAGCATTAATGGATCGAAATGTATGCCAAACGGACGAGCGCTTGACCTGTTTTGTCATTATTGTATTCTTACAAGACCTTTGTCTTCTACTTCGTGGAATAAAATATTGTCATTTAAGCGATTTCTGTAAAAGGAGGAGGTTATCAGTTCTACTGTATGTTTTTTATTTTTGTTACCTCTGAACTTTTGACTGGGTGAATTGATTTTAATGATTCTTTTAATTTTAAAGCTGGTGCTTCCTGTCTGGTGCCATTTTGTTTTGGTCCATTTCTGACAATGGTATCCATGAGAAAATGACATAAGTCTCAATTTGCATTGGGTATGTGCGCGACAAATGGACGAATAACTCAATATCACGCCAACCGATATCGATGATTCTTTTTTAATAGGAAAGGATACAATCTCAAGAATATTTTGACGAGAAATTGGTTCTGATTAAGAAGTAATGATTTGGATGCGTATTGTTAATTTATTCCTTTACATTACTTTCTTACACTTCATAATTGTGGTACATCCATACCTTTTGTTATGTAATACAAAAAAATTGTTTTACTATTTCATTATGTACATATATCCTTAATAACGACCCGTAATTTCTTGAAGATAGTAGCAGTAGTTGCCAGGGACTATACCTAGGAATTAATTATAGATGCTTAACTCTATTATGGCCACCAGATAAATGACAGGACATACATACATATGTATTGATACATACATTTTGATTGATGTTGATTCTTTTTATATTGTATTGTATGTATAAGCATTTGTGAATGTTTGTTTGTATTTATGAATGAATGTGGCTATGGCTTATAAAACGCCATAGATTGGACTCCTAAATCGGAATGCGGAAATGCTCTTATCTTTGATTGCAATTACGTAGAAACTTGATTTTTCTTGTGCTTAAAGGGACCGTAGATTTAAATATTGAATATTAATTTCAGCTTGATACCTTCACGTGATCTCGAGATAAATGGTCTTGACAGACGGACAGACGGGAAAAAAGTGATCCTATAAGGGTTCCATTTTTATATTTTGAGGTAAGGAACCTTCAAAAAGATTATTTATATCATATTCCGACTGTTTAAAAATTTGCGTAAGTGTCGGCGGTATCCATATACAGAAAATGTAAATACCTGTACCTTTGCAATGCGTAAGTATTATTTGTCCGCCTAAATATTTAATATAGCAATTTAAATTCGCAGAATTAACAATTACATTTGTATGCTTTACGTTGTTGAATTCATTTCCGTTATGAATGCTTAGTTTGTTTAGTTGTATTAACAAAACAAATGAATTCTTCCTATATTTTAGTTTAATATAAAAATAAATGAAGCAAACGTGGCACAATGGCTTAAGTATTTGACTGTAAACATGACAGGTTTTGGGTTCGATTCCAACTCGAAGAAATGAAATATTTAATATTTTTATTTCTTCGCTCTGGTGTAGAGACAAAAAAACGTTGTGTTTCGACACTTAACTCACAATAACTTTACAATTCGACAGAAATTATGGTGTGGAAGACTTAATTCTAGGGTCTCTCTGCCTACCCTGCTACATGCGAGATACAGCGTGAATACAAGCGAAGTTGAACAAAACACAAAAAATATATATAATCATCATCTTTAATTTAAGTTCTTGGAACCATTGACGTTATCATATCGTTAATAAGAAAGTTCCTAAATGAACATATTAAGGACAATGACTTAGCGGCGGCTTGAATTGGGCAGCCGAACAGTCGACGCCTGTTCTCAACCACCGTACGGTTCAGGGGTTATCGCTGAACATACATATGCGGCCGTATTTTTAATTATCTTTGATTAAAGTCCCTTTTATTGAAGGGAATATATTTTTTTGGATATCTTTTTGTTGATCGTAATATATTTTCTAAGCATGTGAAATATTTTTTTAAGCTTCACGCTGTATCCTGATTACAGCCGCGTAGGTAAAGGAAACCTTGGAATCTAGTGTTAAGACAATCCGTTCCCATTAAGACACTTACGTTCCTCACTTTCCGCCGAAATCTAGAGGCATTGCGTGTTGAGTGCCTCAACTCAACGCACTTTGCTTACACAAGAAATGATTTAGCTTTATAAATGCTTTAGAACGTAGCGACTATGCATACAGTACTATGCACATTTACATTAAACTCTTTAGTTGTTATTATTAACATAAAACCAAGTTATGAATTATCAAAAAGTTAAACCAAAGGATTGTTGTTGTCTAGTTATATATATCTAGTTTTAATAATTGAAAACTACCCTCAACGTATATTGAGAAGTTTCACAAAAGTTTGCATCGCTCTTACATTTCTAACCACCACCGTCGGTTTTCATCGAGTTAAATATATGTATGTATGTATGTATTTCGTGTTTCTTGCCCGTAACGTAGGTCGTTCTGAAGTTTAACCTTGCTAGTGGCAGATGTTATTGCGAGTGCCGACTTTTTATTTTCACTTGTCGCAACTTGGCTTTACTTATATTATATTTGTTATTCTGAGAAAAGCCATATTAAAAAGCTTCATGTTTTTTAGGATTCCGTAACTTTTAAGGTAAAAAGGAACCATTATACGATCACTTTGTTGGCCGTATGTCTGTTTGTCAATAGCCTTTATCTAAGGAACACTTGAAGATATCGAGTTGAAATTCAAACTATATACCCAGATCGATAACGCCATGATTTCCTGAAAAAAAAGGAATTTCTACATTTACTATATACATATAGCAAAAAACGCGTATTTCGATTCTATAAAAGAAATCAAAATTAATAAGTTACTTCCGGTTAAACTAGAATTATGAAATATGGCAGCTAGCATCTACAGGAAGTTCTTGTTCATGAAAATATGTGAAACCTATACATTTGTGGTTAACGCCTAAACTATTTATTTCAAATTAATTTGTTCTTATAATTTATTTTAATAAAATAAATTTTGATCTTCATATAAATGTCCAAGCAAAACGGACAGATAAGCCATCATAAACTTCTCACTTAAAAAGTTAAGTAGGCTTTCGCAGAGAAAATAAGTTACCCAATTTGCAATTTATTGTGCAATAATAGAGCGTTTTATGACCAGGAACGTAGTATTTTTTTACTGTAGGTTCATCTTTAACGCTTCGCAACAAAACATTTGTTTCTAAGGACCTAATATAGGTTACACCTACATGAAGGTTTCATAGATATTTTTTGGTTATTTTGTTTCTGCATTATGCTGTGTCCCCCATACAGCAGGGTAGGAAGAGGGAACCTAGTGTTGAGACACTCCGTCCCCTACTTTCCGACTAGTTTTTCGATTCATTGCGTGTTGAATGGCGGAGCTCAACGCCCCGCTTTTGCCAGGTTACTGTTAGATTGAATTAAAATGTTAAAAAAATATTTATTATAGATAGTATTTCATTTCGATAAGTAACTTTTTATAATTTGATAGATTTTTTTAATGTAACTTTAAATTTAGTTTAAATTGTGTGTAAGTTTTACACATAACGTTACGTGGTAATGTAACGCTACATTTCGATATTTTTTTTATGTAGATACCGAATGAAATATTTGCCCATAACCTTTGTAGTTAGTGTTGGTACTTTAGCTACTATATAGTCAGGTAAATGCCTTATAATGTATGCATACATAATAGAAACTGGATAAATCGGACTAATTGTTGTCTCGAGACATTTGGAAAATCGATAATCATTATAATCGAATCTATGAGGAAAAGCATGTAATATATAAAATTCACTGTTTATTAAAAACAACAAATATATACAAACAAAATCAAAATTTATTGAAGAAGAAATATTATAATATATATTTGCGTATGATACGTCTATATTTGGAATTAGCGAATACGGTGGGATAATCGAGTTTCTACTGTGAAATAAAAAAAAAATATCATAATATTATTTAAAGTGCACGTCGGCCCGTAGACGTAGTTTTTATTCATATATATTTACCGTCTTAATTAATATTAATTAACATTTATTAATTTTAAATCGTTTCAAAACGAAAATCAGAGGCGTGTCTATTCAAAGTCTCATTGACCCTCGTAATAGCTCGCGAAATGTGTTAAACTCGTTTAAAGTAAACAATGTGTTTATATTCATGTTTTTTAATGAGTCATTCATAAATCTATTTTAAAAAGCTACCACTACAATGCTTACGTTTTAAAAATTCTTTTACATATTAGAGTCAAATCGTGAACAAAAAATGTTTTGTTCAAAATTCGATAAGACTTCCACAGATTTCAATTTGGTCTAGAGCTCGTGAACTCTAATATCCCTAAAGAGATTTTATTCAGAAATCTACAACGGTAAGCGTAAAGTGTAATTTTATTCGTTCTATTCAAGCTGAGCGTTATTCCTAAGTTACTCGATATCTTCGCAAAAAAATAGTAGAATATGTGAATTAAACTCCAGCACGTCCTCACGGGAGGTGACGGTGAGCGCGCAATATCTGAAATTCATCTTCGAAATGTCACCAGCTACTGTGTAACGTGGATTTTTCGTTCGCGTTGCTTGACAGAAAATATTATTATAAGAAAGTAAGTTTTTCAATTTCATACAAGTCTAGCAGTTTGCGGAGCAAATAGAGAGAGCCTCGTGATTTTTAATGTGTTGGTTTTTGATTTTTCAACAATTTGATAGAACTCAGCACTGTAGTGTCAGTTACCAAATTACCAAAAGTTACCATCAAATATTTTAAATACGTATAGCAAATCTTGAGGTAAGTCGTGGTGTAGGGGCACTGTAGACGTTGTAGGTTCGATTCCTACTCGGTGAAAATATTTTATATTTTTAGTGTCTCGCTCTGGTAACAAGGCGAGACGCGACGTTAAGTTCCGCCACTATACACGCAATGCCTCCAGAATTCGGCCCAAAGTGTCTTAATACTAGATTCCTACCCTACATACACGAGATATAGCATGATGCTGAAAAAAAAATGCCTTGGCACCAGAGCGAAGAAATGAAAACATTACTTAGTAATAATTCATTCCCCCGAAAGGGCATCTAACCCACAACCTTCGCCTTAACATCACACGCTTGTGCCACTGCTCCTCAAAGGTCTCAACTAGAATTAATTTTCTGAAGTACGAGTATATTAACCAGTCCTCTCTTACAAATCCGATAGTATTCTCCTCTGCATTTCTATTTTTAAAACAGCCAAAGTAATAGAGCGTGATATTGATTCACGTGGAAGACATACGAACGCTCATTCGCTGGATGTAAATTCTTTTATGCGTTCAAACGTATTTTATTATACTCTAAAAACGTCTAAATCGAAGAGGCGGAGATGAAAGGAAAATTGGTCAAGGCTTTTTCTTTTGTTTTAACATCAATCTTATGATGTTTAGATTTTTTAAGATTTCATGTGAATAGGTCACATAATATGCTATTTTTCTTATTATTTTTGTTTGAACCTGCGCTTGTGCGATTTTCAAAAGGCGTGGAATCGAATTCCTCTGTTTTATTAAGCTTTATGTCACCTTCTAAATGCTTATATAATCTGTTCATTCTACACGCGTTATAGATTATTATGGTATTTTTCATTCAAAAATGGTTAATGTGTTTGTTGATGATTTCTAAAATACAAAATTTTGATTGCATCCGTGTATGCAATATGTCTATAGTGCAGTATAATCTACTTTTACCAAATATTATAGGCAGAGGGAACCTAGAGTTAAGACAATCTGTTCCCCATTTTCTGACGAATTCTGTAGACATTGCGTGTTGATTGGCAGAACTCAACCCCGTGCTTTGTTTTGACACCAGAGTGAAGAAATGGAAATATAAATTTAAGTAAATATTTCATCTCCTTGAGTGGGGATCGAACCCACAACCAGTCGATTTTACTGTCATACTTTGTGCTCTTGCGCCACGGCTGGTCTCAAATATTAATATAACAGCAGTTTAATAAAATATGTTTTATGCTGAAATTAATAGAAAATAAATGAATTATAGTATCTTATATAGGCTTAACTACATGAACTAAATATGTAGGCTTGGTTCTAAAATTGCATTTGGAATAGCTAAACAAACATAAACTCCACTACACTAAAAACATTCGAAAGTCTCACTGAAACTGGTCTGGTTGTTGACAGAGTTCGTAAAGTTTAAAACTGTTTACAGACTTTAACTCGGTTCGGTGGCTCCCGCTTTGCAACTTGCATATTTTATACTATCAAGAAGTTATAGACACTCAGGTTTTAAGCGAAGTGGAAAAATTACACCATAGTGGCCATGTAGGAAGTGTCGGATTGTGCTTTCGATGGTTGTGGGTTTAGGTCGTGCTCAAGGGAATATTCAAGTAATATTGGTAAGACAAGATCACTCAGTTCTGTCTTTCCACTACTCCCTTTAATAATGGAGTAAGTGTGAAGTTTAATAAAAAATATTTAGAAGTTAAATATTGGTAGCAAGCCTGTAGGAAAAAGTGTAAACATACATAACATATTGAAGCAATCGATATGGCTTGGAGTATTACTTATTTTTTTAAATGTTTCATTCTAATATTTTTAGATGATTGATAAATACTTATGAGAGAAGCAGACCCCACCATCAGATGGGACTAATAATACACAAGAGAAAGAGAGAGAGAGAGAGATATTGATAAATAATTAAAGTAAAGAAATAAAAACTCAGAGTTATTTATATATAACGTTTTAAGGCTTCTTCTAACCAACCAATGGTTGAATATGTATAACATAAAAAAACTTTACTGATCTTTATATATAAAAGGACATGTACTGTCTGAGGTAAGACGCACGCACAGCCGTAACCGCTGTGCGTAGAAACGTGAAATTTG
>DWAO01003905.1:0-13481 GCA_018230605.1 Heliconius congener
AACATTAGGTTCCCTCTGCCTACCCTGCAGTGTGCGGGATACAGCGTGAAGCTGAAAAAGTAGTTAGGTAGTAGGTAAGTAGTTTTTAATTTTATCATCATTCTATTATTTTACAAAATTTCTATTAATGTTAAAAACACATTTTTAGTCTATTAATCCACACTTAGGAAACAAAAAATATTGCATAGTGGTCAGAGCGTTTGGACAGCCTCCAAAAGGCGCGGAAACAAATCCTATAGTATAATTCTGTTTCTTTACTCTTTTTAGAATTAATACATTCATATATTTAAGAATTATAGACAATGGATTAAAAAGATCGAAATATAATGATTACTTCTATTTTCAGCTTGTATAAATATAATATCAGTCGAAGTAATTAACAACGTAATTATTTTTATTATATGAAAAACGTTCCATCCTCGCCTTAAAGGAAGTCTTCGCTTTTGCCAATTATTCACAATGTGTTCCAAGTCACGAATAATGAATTCCTACGCCTTGTTGCCAGAAAATTATCTTAATTAGACCAATTTAGAGTTTTATTGTTGGTTGCGAAAATTATTTATTGCGAATAAACCATAATTTGATGTGGTATGTTTCATCAGTTGTATAATAATGGTAGTATTGTCTCGTTTCTTCGTATTCTAGTTTATTTATTAGGTAGAAGTGACGTTGGGTCATAAGATTTTTTGCCTGTCTCTGTTAGGAGTACGTTATAATATTATTATTGAAAACTCACCCAATATTCCAAGTCTATAGTTTAATGTTACAACAATAAGATCTGTG
Source organism: Heliconius congener (assembly GCA_018230605.1). NCBI lineage: Eukaryota > Metazoa > Arthropoda > Insecta > Lepidoptera > Nymphalidae > Heliconius > Heliconius congener. The sequence goes on from DWAO01003905.1 coordinate 784, forward strand.
TAGCTTGCAAGCACGGATCCGTCGTAAGGACTTCCTGAGCTCATAGAGTATCCATCTCCATGTATATACACTAGTACTGGCAGTGCTAGTTTTGTTTCGTCCACTAAAATACAATATAATGTTTTATAACATAACATCTATATAGTAAATGATAAGAAAGCTCAAATTGACATAACCATTACTAAGTCAATTTTAAAGCCGTTGTGGCGCAATGAACGCAACGGTTGTGGATTCAATTTCCACTCGGAGAAATGAATTATTGATTATATTAGCTATACCTCGAAAATTCGGCAGAAAGTACAGAACGAAGTGTTTTAACAATATACGGAAAAAAAACTAAAATCAACTTTGTGTTAGCATTGATTTACAGCAGGTAAGTTCAATTATTCTTATTTATTTTTTGAATTTGAAAATAATAAATACTTACTTTGTAAAGGTGCAAATATGTTTAAATAAAGACAATCTTCACTTTGATTCTTAAGATAAGGTATCAGTCTTTTTATATAATCTAGTCTGCCTTTAGGCATTTTTTCTAATAGGAGTCGCTCATCATCCAAGTCTGGTAGCTTCTGAGGACAAGCTGGACCTGGACGGTCAGATACTCTGACACCATTCCAAGGTGAAGGTGTTCGTGTGGGGCTAAATCTAAAATATGTATACATTTTAACAAATAATAATTATTAAGAATTGGCAATAAACCAAATATTTACAATTAAATTGAAGAAATTTTTTATAGAATAGACTAATCAAAATATAAAAAGCTAGCAATATGAACTAAAGAAAAGAAAAAGTTTTTATTGATTATTTTTATGCTTTAATTGCTAAAAACATGTCGTAAATTATAAAATCAAAAACTATAAAATGTTCTCTAAAGTCTAACGTATCAAATTCAAAAAGAATTATTAGAAACACAAAAAAAAATAAGATTTCAATTTGAATATCTCATTCGGGTCTTTTCGTCAGAAAAAAAATATATATTTGTTGTCTTAGCTAACGTACCTATTAGATCCAACAGGAGGCGTTGCGTAGGGTACACCTAAAAACACTTCCAACGGACTCAAATATCTTTGTTCATCCATCGCCAAAACTATCCCCTGTAATTTTCCATATTTCGTCTGAACTATCCTACTACTTATTTTAAACTTAACACTAGACTTAGGGATAGGATTTGATGGATTTAAATAATATCTTTTATAATCTCCATAATCGCTGTATCCATTTCTTTCATGCTCATAGAAATTATGAGGAAATTCTTCATTATTATAGAATGGATTCTTATCAAAATTGACCTTCACATATTTGTCTTGTTCCTCATAATCTTCATTTGGATTATCATTTTGAACCTTAACATCGTATTTGTTAACTTTATCGCTTTTCCGATTCATGTTTGTAGTGTTAGAATTGGCTGTTTGTAGAGATAGAAAAAATATCAATAGAAATAAATATAAATTGAAATACACTAGTTTTTTAGAATACGCTTTGCAATTCCCACTATCTGTACGCTGGTCATATTGACGCATCGCCTCGTTCTCGATTTTAGTCCGCGCTTCATGAAACCGTCCAACTGGATACATATTTCGTCACGTTATCATTTTTGTGTTCGATTTATGACTGTGTTTGTGTGTTGGCCTCAAAATTTTTGTTCGGCATCTGTAACAAAATAATATTATATGATTATTACTTAGCTTATGATCATTAATTTATTATTAATATATATATATGTATATATATATATATATATTCTAGTAACATCATAAATATTTATTGATTAGAGTATATTTATAAGTAAAAAAATCAAAAAGTGTTAAATAATATACGAGTATATGTCTTTCTGTAGTATTTTTTTTTTAAAAAACCTATAAAAAAATTAAAATAGTGAGGTTTTAGACTTCCAAGAGGCTTACAGTCAAACGCTGCGACACGACACCCCTCTACTCTAATATACATATAATATTTCACATCACTTTTTTATATGACCACTTCACTATCCTCTAAAATCAGTATAATAATAATATGCAAACAAATACAAATAACTAACACCAATTCTCATTAACTGCACCAAATCACATTGGTTTATATGAAAACGCTGCGGTTTTTATTTATTTTATTACTCAATATAAATGCCAATATGCGGCTATTTTGCGTTATGAGCGTCGTTTGTTTGCGGACATATTATATGCAGTTGTCGGACCGTTTAATTGTTTAAGCTTTGCTTTGTGTTGTAATGGTTTTACAATGAGATCCATAATATTTTATATATTTTTTTATTATTATTTAGCTGGAAACTGTTTAGATTCGACTACATTTTTAGTTGCGTAATGTTGACTGGCGGATCTCAACACCGAACTTCTTAGTAATTAAAGTAAGTAATAAATATTTTATTTTTTAATCTTCATGATGGAAAACGGGAACGACAAGATATCAAGAGTAGGTGAAGATATTCCGTTCACTATTTTCCACTCAATTTTCGAGATTTATCGTGTTTATTGGCAGAGCTTAACGCTGCGCTTTATCTCATTACTACAATCCATATCAGTAGTAAAAACACACTCATAATATGTATATTATATTTATATTAACTATGGTGTTATGTGTTCTAATATTACGAGCATCAAAATTTTAGAAACTTCTATATTTTTACTTATATCATTTTCTCGTCTTATTTGAAATATGCTCGAATAGAATTGGGCGTTCTTATCCAGATGTTATATGAAAAATTTTCTTCGGTCGCTCTACCTCTACATTCTCAAGTTCTTCTATAAAATGAATTCAATACCCAAATTTTAAGTGCCACTCAACCGTAAAAATTTTGAGTGCCCAAATATAACGTGAATCCTATTCATTGGATGCACGTGTTCTAGTTAAATTTATATCTTGTACAAGTTTTGTTATGAATAAAATATTTCCTCTAGATTCGTTTATTTCAATTTGTCTGGCGAAAACTTTGGAGTTAAGTTCAAGAAACTTATGACTTTATAATATTTAAGTAGTTTCGCTTTGTTATTCGAAACGTATTTTAATTAATTTAAGTGTTTGGATTTAAATTTTAAAACATTATTTAAATAGTGTGAAAAGAAGTCTGTTGTTTTCATACTTATTTGTTTCTTTGTTTCGTTTTAATTAATATAGAAGCTTTTTTTGGATTATAAATCAGTAATTTTGGAAGGAAGTGCACGAGGTCTTAAGTTATTTATCATATTGTAAATAGTGGAACATATTTTCTAAGCTGTACGCTGTATCCCGCACATAGTAAGTAACAGAGGAAAATTCTTCCCAGAGCGAGGAAATGAAAATAATAAACATTTCATTCCCCTCAATGGGAACTGAACCAACAACCGTGGCGTTTACAGTAAACTTCTCTTAACATTTGGTGTTTGTTTTGCATCAATCGGCTTATAATAGAAATAAAAATGATATCACTTTCAAGTAGATAAAACTGCAAGCGTGTCGCTAGTATATAGTAGTTGTATAATAACAATGTTGAATTAGAGTGGAAAATGAATAAAAAATGGGTTTTGAAACTAGGTGTTTAATTTTTTTGGCTATCTTTATTGGGAATATATCAGAAAAATCTGAAAACTGTCGTGGCTCTCTTATTTTCTAAATTAAACCATTAAGTAAATCACGTTAAAAAAAAAGATGTTCTCGTAACTAATACGTCAGGGGACACAGTCGAATAATTTTATTTATCACCCTTCGCAACTTTCACGTTTCATTTGACATGATCGACGTTGCCGATTGAATTCACCGCAGAAACAAATTTATCTATGCTATATGATGTTATCTTGTCTAGCTGTTGGAACTGATCGTTGTGGGTTCAATCTTCATTTGTAGAAAATGTTTAGGGTCCTGTAGCATAAAAGGAAAAACTTATAAGATCAGTCGATTGTCTGCCGCCTGACCATCTGTCAAGGCCTTTTATCTCGAGATCTCATGGATGTCAATCATCAATTTCAAGACCTAATAAAAAAAATTACAATAAGAGCTTGATTCCAATTGAGACCCAAATTAGCTTTTAACTGTCTCTCACATATAAATAAAAAACTATTTTTTTGCCAGAAACTAGAAAACAATAAACAATATATTGTATAGTATGTATTCGTTTTTCCAATGGATTTTTTTGGTTATCAATTTGTTAACAATTCAGATTTCAGACATTCATGTAGTTTTATTCTAATAGACTCTATTGTTTCGGATTTAGGCTGTACATATATGTGTATGTTTATCAAAAGTTGTAAATGCATGTATAACTGTTTTCATTTTATTTTTCCACTCACACGAAAAATGCATAAAATTGATTTTTAAATTTTTAGGGATATACCGAACAGAATTTTATAATAATTATAAAATTCAATTCTTGAATCAGTGGAGGAAATAAATCATTTCAATTTCCTTGCTCTGGCAGCGTGCGGCGTTAAGTTTCAACACTTAACATACAAATATCTGAACTTGTAATACGGTGAGCTTTAACACTAAGTTCCTCCTTTCTACCGTTCTATGCAAAAAAAAGCGTGAAGCTTTTTATATTTTTAAAATATGGTTGAATTAGTAGAAACTTGGTAGTCGGTATGTTTAAAGAAATTTTAAAACATTCATGAATTCAAAAATAGAAGTTGGAAAGAGACAAATTCCATTTCTCTAACTCGGTGGTTATATTGATATGGAACGTGATTCTGCATAACGTATAGTCATCAATAATGGTGCATAAAAATGCATTTCCCGTTTCTCTTGCTGCACTTACTAATATTATTATATAAAGCTGAAAAGTTTGTTTGGTTAAACACGCAAATCTCAGGAACTACTGATTCGGGTAAAAAAATCTTTGTATTGAACTATACTTACTTTAAAATACTTTGTTTTGTGTTTGCAATTAGCACTCACTTATCCATTAAGTACATTCTCGATTGAGCCATAGTTAAAAATAAAAAATATTCTTTTTATATCAACAATGGCGATAAAAATATATGTTGGTACATTAGTTTGGTAGCTATGATAAAATAAACATATAAATAATTCCACACATACATCAGAAATGTCTTATATTACTTAAGATATTAAACAATAAATTCAAAAATATAAAATTACATTACAATTTTATGTACGTATTCGAAATAAATTTAAAATCCCTGTTGAAAATGGCTTTACAGCAATCAATAATATTGGTGTGCCACAGGGATTTAACTTGAGCCACATATTGAATATGAATTATTTATCATAAATAAAATGCTTTTACAGGAGATTCTGAGTAGTTTTTTGTTTCATATAAATTCAAAGCAATGAAAATGATAATTATGATATTTTAAAATGAAACTTTTCTAGAAAATCACAAAAAATATATATTTCTAATATATGATGTAAGTAAAAATCTTTTTTATACGTTCAAACTGTCATGACCTAGTTCCACTGTTTAACACGCTACGTCTCAAAAAGTGATTTGAAAGTGGTGAATGGAGTGTTCTAACACTATGTTTCCTTCACAGACATTGCGTACAGTCTCAATCTCCATTGTGCCCTTTTATTTTCTTTCTTTTAGATTCACACATAGTATGATAGGCAGGTAGATCTTGGGAACCTAGTGTTAATCTATTTAAACACTCCGTTCCTCACTTTCCGTAGAATTTTTGAGGTATTGTGTGTTAAATGGTGGAAATCAATGTCAGGTTTTGCCCCATTACCAGAGCAAGGAAATGAAAATATTAAATATTTCATTCCTCCAAGTGGTAATCGAATCCAACGAACGAGGGCTTCAATTACTTATTAATTTAGTCTCGATTATAATAGTATAGTTCGATCCTTCTATAAAAATGTGTAATGTAAATATCTATTTTTGCCAACAGTATCCTCTAAAAAATAAACAGAATAACTAAAATAGATCAAGAGAAAGGCACAACGTACGATAAAACAGTCTATGTATAGTACATTATAATACGTGTCATGTCAAGTAATCTGTTCATCTAATCGCTTTGTAACACCTCCTCGAGTGACAAAGTTGTGGCTCTTGTGATAGTTTCTTAGAAAACCTGTTAAAGTCGCAAGACAATTTATTTTTAAATTTCATTATTTTGTTGAAACCGTTGTAAAACACGAGCACATGGCATATGACTGTAAACGTAAAAATCGTGGGTTCAAATCCCACTCGAGAATTAAATATTTTATATTTTAATTTTCTCGCTTGCGGTAGCGAGGCAAAGCAAGGCGTTGAGTTTCGTCACTCGACATGCAATTATGAAACGTAGAGAACATTAGGGCCCCTGGTTCACCACTGCTTCTTAGTGCGGGATACAGCGTGAAGCCAAAAAAATATAAGATATCTTTTAATTAATTTTACAGACAATTAAAATAAGAAAAAAGATGTTTTCTTCAACTTTGTAGTCGTCTACGTCAAAAGGTTTAGTAAAAATAGATTCATGTTAGCTTTGACACCAAAAAAGCTTTGAATCGCACAGTACAATTTTTACTGAAAAGTCTCGTGACCTCATTTTCTGCGGTTTTTAGCATTACACTGTATCCAGCATATATTTTAACCTACCCTACATATCTAGAAGGAACTTAGTATTAAGACACTTCCATCTCCATTTTCCGCCTAATTTCACACACATTGCATGTTGAGTGGCGGAGCTCTACGCCGCGCTTTATCTTGTAATCCGAACGAGGAAATGAAAAGTCAGAACCGTAATGTTTAAAAATAAAAAGAAAATTATGATGACCCTATGTTTCTATTACTCAGAACTACCTGTAGCAACTTCGACGTAGAAAATTCTCATTTTTTTCGAGCACCCTATCAATATTCATTCATTCTACGTGCATGTAACACTGTAAGCAACTCCGTTTTTCTTTTATGGTTAAAACGTTGAAGCGATTTTAGTAGAGATTTAAAATAGTATCTAGACCAATAAATAATTATTAATTATTTCATACGAAATGAAAAATCATAGTAAAAACGAATAAACATTATGATCTTAAATAAAATTGGAACTATGCGCCTGGATCACAAAGCCATATGTGCTCATCAACTTATGCGTGTCGTTATAATCTTTTTAGAGAGATTTTTATATAATAAACAGGACAGTTTCCTAAAGGTGCCATGGGTTCAAATCCCAATAAGTTCAAATTTGTATACACTTTCTAAAAAAAATCCTTTTTTCTTAAGAGTAAAATAATATTAAAAAAATATTAATAAAGAAACTTGCATAAACTTAAATAAATCAAGTCCAATACTTCATTAAGATTAACGGTCGGTATCCATTTATATTTTTCATAGATTACTCATTGAAGAATAGGTCCGAACAGTTAATCTTAATGAAATATTGGACTCATTTTTTGATAAATGCAGTAAAATGGTGTCGAGGTAAGCACGGCATTGAGTTCCGCCATTCATTAATTTATTTTTTTCATTTATTCAGTTGTGTTTTTAATTATCGAAATCAATTAATACGTTTGCTTTCTATAACGCCACATAGAAATAATCATACACACATACATTAACAGATTGATTAACACATTACCCTCCTTTACGTCGCGTAATCGAGTAAAAAAATTAGACTAATTACTGATTATTTTATTTTTACTGGTAATTTTCTAATATCATATCACTTTACGATGTGGTTATATTAGAACCCACCACCATAGTTCGTGTAAAATTACTAAGTATGTAGGTAAAACTGAGACAAAACATAGACACGTTAAAAACTTGTTTAAAATTTTCATGCAAATTTGGTTTTGATAGTTTTCTTTTATTATTTTATCAACAAAATTTCATTGCAATCGGGACCCAATTCAAATAGTAATATAAAAATATACTTTTTATGGTAGTATCTGTAATAGAGACCGTATCGCAGCGGCACAATATTTTACTGTAACTGACGGTTATAGGTTCAATTCCCACGCAGGGGAATTAATTATTTACGTACTATTTTAAAGTATTATTAAGTACTCAGGAAAGACAAATATTTATTTAGGAAACGTATATAAATTGGTTACGCCATTTGGACTATTTCTGAGCATCGTATGTTAAAATTAATCTACGCTTAGAAAAAGTTAATTATTAGTATTAGTACATTTTCTCGCTCTTGTGACTGAGCGGGCGAAAATTTGGTGACGTAGAGTCATAACTCTAGTTTACCTCTAGTCGGTTTATCAGAGCGAGAAAATGAAAAACCAAAAACATTCTCCGAAATGGAAATTAAACCCACAACCATCATATTTACAAAACGAGTCTGCGCCACGACGGACTCTATGTACATACATAACTTGGTGAAATATTAAAAAGCGAATATGAAATATTTACACAAAAACGAAGCTTTTGGTTCAATATATCGTGGAGAGAGGTAAAGTATACAACAAATAAACAGAATAACAGCAAAAGTCAACATCAATAATGAGAATTACGATCTGACGTTCCTTTTTGACTTGATTAACAGTTTTGCAATTAACTTCCATAATTTATAGAGGGATGTTAGTAGAGGGATTATTATTGTATGGTAATTTTTATATGATTTTGTGTTAAATGGTGGATCTTAACGCTGCGTCTTGTGTAATGCAGGAATAGAAGACTTTGAAATACTGACGTAGCAGGGTAGGTAGAGGGAACTTGGGAACTTCAACGGTTATTTCATCGATTAGGTAAGAAAACGAAGCGTAACATTAAATACAGATCTTTGGCGAGGCTTGAAGAACGGAGTGTCTTGACACTAAGTTCATGCATAATATATCAGGGTAGACAGAAGTCTACCCTGATATATTAAGCAGGGTACAGCCTGAGACCTAAAGAAAACAAATTCAAATAGAATAACAAAAGCTGCTATACATAATTTATGTAAATCACAGTAACGAGAATGTAATTTTCCAAACGAACTATACGATTTCAAATTAACTATGTACAGAATATTACACGTTTATTTCGCAATATAATGCTGGCAGTTGGATAACAGCTATGCCTAATGAGTTAATATTCGGTTAGAGGTGGTGATCATTCGATTCATTAAATCGATATTATTTCGTGTGGTTTGGTCAGATATGATGTTGGAAATCGATTTAGATTTTTAATTTAGTTTTTTTTACTCACCCCGGCTATATTGTAGGGTATGCAGGTGATATTTTCCGTAGAGTGATGGATCTTTTTAGGCCCTTATTTATAAACCTCTCTCTGAGATAGTTGTTGAGATGTCGTTTTCATTTATAGATTATTAAAACGGCATCCCAAGATCGCTATTAAGATTGATCTCAGAGGTGAGGGCAGCCTAATAACAAACTATATGCTAAATATCAACTTTCTTAGTTCAGCAGTTTTGCCTCTTCATTGTATATCAGCCAAGAGAAGAGGTATATTCTTATATACATATATGTATATTAGATAGCGACTCGATTACAACTTCGCTCACAAGAAATTTATAATTATTTATCTAATAATTCAATAAAACAATTAATTATTTTGTAGCAAATAAGTCAAACGTAATTCCTTATATTTATATATACTTTTTATTTATGAACCGATTTAAGTAAAACAAACACTAAGTTTTATCAGAAGTTATGAGAAGTAAGTCTCAAGAATTTAAATCAGTTAAGTTGTTTGTAAGATTAGCGTGCACAAACCCAAATACAAACAGACAAATTGACAAAGACAAAAAAATAAAAAATTAAACGTGTTTTTAAACGCCCACAATCAAGGATTTTCTTATATAATTATCTTCTATGCTAGACAGCGATCAGTTATAATTTTATTATATGTTTACATTGTATCATTTATTTCTGTATATAGATGAAACATTAGTTTCGTTTATATTGGACAGACGCTACATCGTCTCTGGGGCAACTACAGAAGAGTTATCGTGGAACTTTCTTGCAGTAACTTTGGAAAAATGAATTATTCTCTAGCAATATTGCCATAAATATTAATTTTGTATATTATACACATTTATAGTTAGAGAACGGTATTTTATATTAAAGTTCAATTTAGATATAAGTCATATTTTAAGGAAAAATCAATACTATAAATAGATATTATCATATATGTCAGAGTGTATGAAAATTAAAATGGACGATTGTAAGCACTTTATGGTTTCGATTTCCTAACGGGAAAAATAAAAAACAGATTATCTTGACATTAAACTTCTCCATGACCCGTTAGATTCGTTAGAGGTACAGCGTGAAGTTGAAGGAAAAAATTAAGAAATCGGCGTTTAACACCGAATCTTATCCAAAAGATCAACAAAACATTATTTAAATTTATACATTAAGCCTTTCTGTACTATAATTGTAATATATATTTGATGTAAATTGTATACTCCCATACTAATATCACTCCAGATTAGTTTGGTAGAGAAGTTAACATAATCCCTAATAGGCGAGGAACAAATTAACCGATGGCATTCGATCGATCGTATCCAGCTTATCTTGTATGGGAGCTTTCTCGTTGTGAATTAAGATATTTTTAGTTAACAGTGACATTAAGAACAAAAATAAATAAAAAAATAGGTTAAAAATGATAAAAATAATAATCAAGCGGGATTTGCACCCGCATGTCTCGGGAGGCCAGTTGTGGCGCAGGGGTACAAGTGTGATTGTAAACCAGTTGTGGATTCGATCCCTACTCGAGCTCTAGTGTTAAGGCAAAACGCCGCGTTGAGTTCTGCCACTCAACATAAAATTCCTCCAGAATTCAGCAGAAAGTTGGGAACGGAGTGTCTTAACACAAGGTTCCCTCTGCCTAGCCTGTGTGCAGCGTGAAGCTGATTTAATTTTCTCTCGGGAACCAAGGAAGCGTGCATTATGATAGATAGGTCAGAATCTACTTATCTACAAAGATATAAAATATACTAAGATCAAGCTATGTTGAAATTCTCATACTTTTTCTCTTTTTAATATTCGTGCTCGATCTCGCATATAGCAGGATAGGCACCTGGGAACCTTGTGTAAACATATTCCATTCACATTAAGATACTTCCGTACTTCCTTCCTTCCGTACGTCCTCTACTTTCCGCGGAATGTTAAATGCATTGCCTGCCTTTCTTTATGCGGAATACAGCGTGAAGCCAACAAGAACATTATTATATTATTTTAAAAATCTGGATGCGCTGTCAACATTTTTTAGTTTGTGCCCTCGGTCTCTAAAGGCCGGGATTACACGACCTCGATATAAAAGGCCGCCATTTATATTCACAATTCATGGTTCCTACTAAACTCAATGCGTAGAATTTATTTTGAATAAAAAGAAATAATAAAAAATATTCAAAGCTTGCTGATAATAATAATGAATTAATAACTTTGTGATTGAAACGCGACGGTTGTGGGTTCGATCTCCACTCGAGGAAATGAATTATTATTTCTTAATATTTTCATTTCTTCGCTTCATAGCAAAGAGTCCGGCGTTAAGTACCGCCATTCAACATGCATTGCCTCAAAAAAATTGCTGGAAGGGAGGGACCGAAGTGTCTTATCTACTGTGTGCGTGCTACAGCGTGAAGCTATACATTATATAGACGATAGTTGTGGGTTTAAGTTTTTAACGGGGGAATGATTTTATTAATTTAAAACATGCTTATTACTTATATTTGCTTTCTTTGTTAAGCAAACGCAATGTTGATTTCCGTCACTCAATGTGTAATGTTATATCATAATATGGAAGATATTGTGGAACGGAGCATCTTAATCTAGTTTTAAGAATCTAGTTTTAAAAAAAGTTAAGGAAAACTAGTTTTAAGTTAAGTTAACTCTGTATAGGTAGACAGAGGAAACACGAGAACAATGCAAGAAATAGCGTGCGGAGTGGTGGAACTCAACGCCGAGATTTATCTTTTTGCCAGAGCAAAAAAATCAATACAGACTGGAAAAATATTATTTATAGAAATCATCTCAAGTATGCAACTTGCAACACTAAATAGTGTCATATTTATAAAAGTTGTAAGTGAAAAAAAGTACTATTTTTTTCAAAGTAAATGAAAAAAATAGTACCTAATAGAATATATTATTTTCTTTACTTTTTTTTATCTTCGCGCTGTATCGTATCCTGAACATAGCAGGGTAGGTAGAGGGAACCTAGGAATCTAGTGTTAAAGCACTCCGTTCTTATTAAGACACTTGCCGTACTGTCTACTCTTGAATTCCGGAGGCACTGAGTGTTGAGCAACACAAGAGCAAAAAATATAAAATATTGCATTGTTTCGAACCTAAAACCTGTCAAATTTATAGTCAAGCGGTTGTGCCTATTCAATATATGATTATTTTTATTTTTGTCTATTTATCAGTACGTTTGTGCACGCTTATCTTAGGAACAGCTTAACTGATATAAATGCAATTATCATTATTATACTTTAGCAAACTTCCCTTAAAATTTAGTGTTTTTTTTTGTTTTTGCCAATATTAAAACGATGATGGTATTAGGACAAGAAAATAATTCAGATTAAAATGAATGATTATGTAGTTCAAGCGGGCGAAGCTGCATGCGGTTCGCTAGTCAAATATAAAAAGGTCGATAGCATTTATTATATTGAGTAATCGTAAGTAGTTAATTGAATTCCATATAAAATTGAAGCACAACATAAACTGAATTTAAATTTATAATTCAATTAATTAATTACAAAATAGTGTAAAATATAATATAATGATAGGGAAATGTAGAGGCCAGTCGAGTCGCGTCATAAAGTATGACTGGTTGTGGGTTCGATCCCCACTCGAGGAGATGAAATACTTACTTAAATTTA
>DWAO01003906.1:0-13480 GCA_018230605.1 Heliconius congener
CGAGGTAAAGCGCGGCGTTGAGTTCTGCCACTCAACACGCAATGCCTCCAGAATTGCGCAGAAAGTGGAGAACGGAGTGTCTTAACACTACGTTCCTTCTGCCTACCCTGCTACGTGCGGGATACAGCGTGAAGCTGATTTATTTTTTATTTTTTTTTAAATATTGATTTTTGATCATTTCCTCAAACAGAAATCGAATTTACGTCTCTTCCAATTCCAAGCCAAGTTACGATGTTTTTTTATGAATTATGTATATTTTTGCTACTTACATTATACAGGATAGAAGCGTCAGCGCTCCTTGTACAGGAACAACATATATTAAAGAAATTATTCAAAATACCTCAACAGCTTAAACGTAGGATTTTTTTTCATTTCACGATGTTTATCGAACCTGTATTTCGTTTGACACAGTTACGCATAGACACCAATAACGTAAACACATACTACTTAAATATTACTAAAGGTTAAACAACTTTGAACTTTGCCGCCAATACCTACGACTGGATGTCGGAATGAGGCGTATGCGGTGATTTCCCTTTAATAGGTTTATGTGTGCGTGCGTCGGTTTTGACAAATAGCGTTTTATTTTACAGCTATTATTTTTTTTTTTTGGTTTAAAAAAAACATTTTTTTGTTTTTGGAAAATAAAAAATTGTATTAGGCTTTTATAGTGTAGTTAAAACTGTGGTTTCATTTTGATGCTGCCATAAAATCCTTTGTATGTATTACTTTCATAATATTTTAGTGACGTACACTATAACCATAATTGACATGAACGACAACGCACCTCAATGGACCGCCGGTACACTATCGCAAGCACTGCGCGTAAGGGAGACGTCAGCTTCAAATACTATAATTGGTACAGTACAAGCAACAGATATCGACGGTCCACTTTATAATCAAGTGCGATATACTATAGTGTAAGTATATTTCGTAAGTCTTAAATTTAATTCTTGTTTGATGTAAATATTTTCAAACAAAATTCATTCCACTATTTAGTCCAACAGTTGAGGCCAGCCCTGGCGCAGGGATTGTGGCGTCGATTCCCACTTGAGGAAATGGAATATTTTATATTTTCATTTCTTTATTCTGATGTCAGCAGAAGAGAGAGAAGGAAGTAGGCGTTCTTCCGCCACATAACACGCAATGCCACCCGTTATTCCCAAAGTAGGGAGCGGAGTGTCTTAACTCTAGGCACTGTCTGCCTAGCCTGATGCATGCGGGATACAGCCTGAAGATAAAAAAATAAGCTAAAAAAATAGAAGGCAGTATGATAGATTGCTAAATTATATTTAAATTTTCCTCTCTTCTTCTAATAAACTACATCGTGCTGGTCACTACATGAATAGTAGAGAAAAAGCATTCATGTTTTTCATTCAAAGGGTGTAAATTAGAAAATCCTATTTGTAGTAACCTACTCTAGTGCACTAGAAGCCTTGTAGTGTACCTACCTAATTGCCGCCATTATCTTCACTCATGTTGACGTAAAAAAATGTTAATTATAAAAAAGACAACTTCTTACTTAATTAATCCTTAAAAACTAAAAGAGACTTTCACTTTGTGTCCCGCACACCGTAGGGTAAGTAGAGAGAACCTAGTGTTAAGGCACTCTGTTTCCCATTTTCCCCCGAACTTAAAAAGTAGTGTAAATTCTTAACTGTCTCCATAAAATATACTATAAACTATTATATAAGTCACTGAGTACAAGTAAATATCATATTTTTATTTATTATAAAAAACGTTTCAGTCCAGGAAAAGACACACCAGAAAATCTAGTTAAAATCGACTTCCATTCAGGTCAAATAGAAGTGGATTTGAACGGTGCCATCGATGCTGATGTACCGCTGAGATACAATTTATACTATACGGTTATAGCTAGTGACAAATGTTCTGAGGAGGACCCTGCGAATTGTCCTCCTGACCCTACGTACTGGGAGACTGAGGGCAATGTGAGTAGAATTTATTATTATTATTTTAACTTCACGCTGTATTCCGCACGTAGCAGGATAACGAACATAGTGAAAGATATTTACAATCTCCACCTTTCGCCGTGTTCTTAAGATATACATTACCTGTTGAGTGGCGGATATCAATGATGCGCTTTGCCTCATTGTCAGAGCTATGAAATGAAAATATTGAATATTTTATTTCCCCGAGTGGGAATAGAACCCACACCCACCATGTTTACAGAGTCATGGGTCATGTTTGTACTCCTACGCAACGAACGACATAATGATTAATTTCCATATTTAGCAAGTCTGTTGTCAACTTTTCACTTAGAAAAACACAACACTGACTAGATCGGGGATCCAACCAACCAACCAAACCAAAGACTTTGTACTTGACTTTGGTTGTGAATATATTTTACAATTACATAATTCATCTAGTCAACTTCCTATCCCACTAGACTGAGCATTTATGAAAATCACTTGTCATTCTGTCATCCTTTAACATCAATTTTTTTCGTAGAAATTTCGAAAATTACTCTGTTAGTACTCTTTAGTTAGTAGTTAATAACGAGGCATATTAATTAATTCCTTATATTGGTGTTATAATACAACATTTCAGATAACCATACAAATAACGGATACAAACAACAAATATCCAGAAGCTCAAACGGAATTGTTCAACACAACCGTGTACATAAAAGAAGACGCGCAATCCGGTGATGAAGTCGTTGTTATAATTTCTGAAGACCTTGATAGAGATGGTAAGCAATTTTTTTTTCAGCTTAACGCTATATCCCGCATGGATGTCGCTACCCTGAGGTAAGGAGAGGAAGCCTAGTGTTAAGACTCTCCGCTGCCCACTTTCCGCTTAATTCTTGAGGCATTGTGTGATGATTAGCGAAACTTAATGCCGCGCTTTACGTCGACACTAGAGTGAAAAAATTAAAATATTAAATATTTAATTTCCTTAATTGGGAATCGAACCCACAAGCTGTCATGCTTACTGTTATATGCTAGTGCCCTTGCACCACTACTGGCCTAGTTGGATAGACAAGGTCCCCTCTACCTACCCTGTGTGTGTGTGTAAAGCAGATTTCTTCAATATAAAAGATTTTTCAATCCGACCAGTAGTTCCTGAGATTAGCTCTTTCAGCCAATCAAATTTTTTAGATTAATAATATAAGCTGATATAGATTAAATAAATAATAAATATTTTCCACAGAAATGTATCATAACGTCAGCTATCAAATAAACTTTGCTGTCAATCCTCGGTTAACCAGTTTCTTCAAAGTTGAATTAGAGACAGGTCGAGTGTACGTGGATTATACAACAAACGAAGTGCTCGACAGAGACGGGACTGAACCGACGCATAGGATTTTCTTAAATCTTATTGACAATTTTTATTCTAAAGGAGGTGAGATGTGCATAGATGTGTTCTTATGTATAACTTTTAATTATAAAATATATAGTATGGAAGTCGATAAATTTAGAAATAAATAACAATTATAAGCCTAGGTGCGCTATAACGAGACTAAAACTCAGGTTTCTTATATATCTTTGATGTTTTTAAATTTAATAAATACTATAAATGGATTAACATGCATTTAGATGGAAACAGGAACCAGAAAGAACTAGAGGTTTTAGTAGTGTTGTTGGATGTCAATGACAATGCACCAGAATTGCCTACTCCTGAACAACTTCGTTGGACAATCTCGGAAAGACTTAATAAGGTTAGTAAGACCTACTAATGCTAATTTGTTTCGGTGTACGAGTGACCAACATTTTCTTTTCCTAGCAGACTATAACTGCGATGGTTGTGGGTTCGATCCCAATTTTGAATTAATAATTTCCTCACACTGCCAAGAGAAATCACTACAGTGAGTTGCACTATTCAATAATAATAAACGTAGCGGGATATGAACCCGCGCCTCTTGAAAATCATCCAAGCGCTCTGACCAACCAAGCCATAAGTTCTAATCGGACTATGTCGAAATTATTATACGTTACAACTTATTTTAGTTGTTAACATCTCTATAGGGTGATTTTTACAAATTTCCCCTAATCAAAGATAATTCCTGAGATTTATTATTTGGCGAGAGAGAATGCTATTTATTAAATATTTTTTTTGCATTTTAATGTGTTATTTCACAACTAGGAAAGAAAAATGTATTTTAGAAATCCTATAAAGTTTAGTTAGTAGTTTATATATTTTTCTTTTCTAGGTGTTGAATAAAACTTTAAAAATGTAAAAACAAACTTATTGTCACTATTGATCACATTGTAAAGACTTTTTTAATGATATAAATATATTTTCTATATTTTAGGGTTCTAAGTTATCTCCATTGATATATGCGCCGGATCGTGACGAACCAAATACTAATAATTCTAGAGTAGGATATGAAATAACAGAATTAGTTGTTAAAAATAGAGATATTACTGTCCCCAAGGATCTCTTCACTATAACTCACATTTACAACAATGGAAACAGATATAACGTGTCAGCGCAACTAGAAACTAGTAGGGATCTAAAAGGATATTGGGGAACATATGATATTGGAATAAGGGTATGTATTTAATTACTTTTTTTTGACAAAGAATATAAAATGTTTTAAAATATGTTAAAAAATACAAACATATGTGATTTGCTGTATATTCACTTCAATCGATTGGCTGAATAAAGTTTTACCTCAAAATAATGACAACGCCAATATACCTGATATATTTGTAATGCTTAAGTTTTCAATTTAATAAAAAAAAATGAACTACATGTTAATGTGTTTCTTTGTTTGTTAATGTATACATTGCGTATATTTTATACTTTCAAAACAGGCTTTCGACCATGGTGATCCTCCACAAGACTCTGAAGAGACATATGAAATCGTAATCAATCCCTACAACTTTTACGCGCCAGTCTTTGTGTTCCCGCGAGGCGATGCAACTATAAGATTTGCTAGAGTAAGTGCGTTTTTAACCCCAGACGTAAAAGGAGTGGTGTGAGTTTGACGTGTCTGTCTGTGTATATGTCTACAGCACCGTATCTCCTGAATTAATGAACCGATATGTGTGCGGTTGTATTAATCAAAAGCCTTGTGGTTCTTAATTAGGCTCTTAGTTATAGGAAAAGTTAAAATTAAAATCGGATTAGTAGTTTAAGAGCTACAAGCACTTTGCCAAGATGAGGCAATGATATTTTTAGTCGGGATATTTTTCAAATTTTAAATTTTATTTGTTAATTATCCTTTACTTTATGTATTTTTTTTTATTTTCTGACTCTTTCCAGTATATACTTTACGAGTATATTATATTTATTTTTTTTATTTTCTGGTTCGTTCTAAGAAAAATCGATATTTTATTCTCAGCTTGATTGTAAAATCCATCCCCTTATGCAACCATATCTCCTATATTTTAAATAAAGCCATTTATTGGGGTTGATTTAAGCCCCAAGTACCGCCTATAACTTGAAAGTACATATTATTATGACGTAACAATCTCATTCACAGTCACTTAGGCTCGAACTAACAAACCGCTCTGTTTTATTCATAAATTATAATTTATCAGTGAAAACAGCATCTCAAGATCGACCTCACAGTTGAGAGAGGTAAATCAATATGGGCCTTACATTTTCTCATGTGTCATATACAACTTTTAGTTGTTTCAATTTGGGTGAAGTAACGGTTAAAAGCTAGTGAATAAGTATTTAAATGCAATTGTCAATAAAGAATACAGGATATTTATAATACGTCCAATAGGAACGAGCAGTGGTTAACGGGTTGCTAGCCTTAGTGGATGGAGACTTCCTAGACCGGATACACGCCACTGATGAGGATGGGCTTCAAGCCGGAATTGTCAATTTTGAAATTTCAGGCGATGGTAATTAGTTAATAAAGTTTAATTTTCTCAATAAACATTAATTAACCCACAAAGCAATAAAGACAGCTTTAGCATGTTTCACAGGACTTTCTTTACTATTACAGTTTTCTGCCTAACCCAATTATAATTGTCCAATTTTTGCAGAATTTTTAAATACCTACTTACACTCCCTGCAAGGACATAGCCCAAAGCAATGTGTTCGTATATACTTATTAATATTTTATTTTTCATAGAGGAAGCAATTCAACACTTCACTGTGGCAAACGATGGCGAGAACATGGGTACGCTTATGTTGAAAAAAATGTTTACGGAAAATATTAAAGAGTTCCAGGTGCCTAAATTTATATTCACTATCTCTCGTGTTGTAGAGCAATTTAAACAATATATCACTATAGTATTAATTGTTCTTAGAATTTGAACCCACAACCAGCCTTGTGACCTTTGACCTCTTACAGGGAGTCTTAGTCTGCTACGAAACGTTTGTTTACGAAACTCTTTACATAATGTATGTAAATTTTACACTACACACACACTAGGTACTCTCTGCGTACGTAACACTCTATGCAAAACAAAATGAAGAGAAAAATACAATGATAAATAACCAAACTTCCCCATAAAAAATAAAATTTTATTGTTTTAATTACTCCCGCCACTCAACATGCTGTATCTAGAAAATTGATATGGGTAGTGGACAATGGAGTATCTTAACACTAGGTTCTCTCCTTACTATATACGGAATACAGAGTGAAGCTTAAAAAAAATGAACTTTAGATTCGTATTCGCGCCACCGACGGCGGTACTGATCCCGGACCATTATGGACTGAGGTGTCAGTGCGCGCGGTCTTCGTGCCTACACAAGGAGATCCTGCATTTAACAGTAGCACTGTTGAAGTTAGTTTTGTTGGTAAGTTGGAATAATAATAATAAATAATTGTAATAATAATCATACATATTAGATGATAGAGAAATATAAAAATAGAATTTATAATTTTCGACATATGTAAGCTTTGAAACTACTTTTATTTTTAAAATATTATTCATTTAGAAATCAATCCTTACCGGGAATGTTATATCCATCTCAAAATATTTTTTCATATAATACGTTTTTGTTACCAAAATTTGCATGTAAAAAACTATAAAGTATTATATTATTAAATTAAAAAAATATATAAGAATATCATAATGATTACGACGTTATATAAAGTTATGTAATTCATAGGCCAGCCGTGGCGCACAAGCGTGTGACTATAAAGGCGACCGGTTGTGGGTTCGATTTTCACTCGACGGAATGAACTATATAATATTTCCATTCTCTCGCTCTGGTAACGAAACAAACCTCGGCGCGCACGCAATGCCTCCACAATTCGGTTGCCAGTGTGGAACGAAAGACATTTTCGTTCGATAATAAGAACGGAGGGCCTTAACACCATAATGTAGGTTTCCAGGTTTCTTCTATCTATTATTTCTTTAATATCTATATATTTTTCAGAAAGAGAAGTAGGTTTAACTGAGTCACACCAACTGCCTTTGGCTGAAGACCCTAAGAATCATCTTTGCGAAGATGACTGCCACAATATTTTTTACAGTATTATAAGTAAGTATAATAATATATAGGGCAAAAATACGTTTTTACGTCAATTAATTGTGGCCAATTCTCGTAGAATTGGATTATAGGAAACTCAATTTTAACATATTTTCAATATAAAAAAAATGATAACAAGAACGACGTCCAATATGAATAAAAAATCACGCAAAATACGTTTTATTTGGATTTAAGTTTGACTGGAGGTTGCTAGTAGGTACTTATACATAATATATATAAATGACTCGGTAACTTACCAGTTCTAATTAAAAAAACGGAGCAATTATTATTGGGCTCGCAATAATAAGACATGCATTTCTTTGGATGTTTATAATATATATTGTTTTACTCGTATTATCATGTACATTTTTATACGTCAAAGCCTGGTTTTCGATTTCTCCATTTTACACGAAGACATCTCGAATTGGAGAATTTTCGAAAAGGAGACACCGAAGAATCTTAAAATTAGGTTACATCTCTATACTCTGCTCTATATACATTTTTAGATTACGCTACATGCGGCCACGCTGTATGCGGGCTAATATAATCTTAATATATTTAATATTTTAATACTTTCAGGTGGAAACAGTGAAAATATCTTTGCCTTAGATCCGGAGAAGAACATTTTGACGTTACACAAAGAGTTACTTCGCGCGGATAGCGAAATGCACACGTTAAGGGTATCCGCATCTAACACCAGAGGTGGTACAAGCACTTCGGTGTTAACTGTATCTGTCAACGTAAGCTTAAATTATACTTATTTTTTTCATCAAATGTCAGCTTCACGCTATATCCCGCACACAGAGGGTTGGCCGACGGAAGGGGGGAAGGAGTGGCGGAACTCAACGCCGGGCTATGCCGTGGTGCCAGAGCGAAGAAAAGAATATATTAATAAATAATATTTTTCCCTCCACAAAGCCACAATCGTCTCGTTACAGTATCACCCATGTGCTCCTGCGCCACGACGGTCTTATTCATTTAAATTTTGTATAATTTTATCAATGACCATCGTGAGACGGTTAGATAGATTAGGTTAGCAAAGATAGATAGATAGGTTAGATAGGATCTGTTAGATTTTGTTAGGTTAGGTTTGTTTCCAAATAGGGAAAATTATTTTCTATAGCCGCTCTTGTAAAACAAAACACAGCGTTGATTTTTGCTACTCAATACAAAATGTCTCGAATTCGGCGAAAAGCTTGTGCGAGATCAAACAAGCATTAGTATAATGAAAATTGTAATTAAAAAGCTTTCAATTGTATGGTAGTAGTTTCAAATCTCACTCATACATATTTGTTTATTTTTGTTTTGTTTTATGATGAAAAAATATTTGCACATAACAGAGTAGGCAGACGGATCCTGGAAACATAGTGTTAAGACATTCCGTTCCCTCATCTGAACTCAACGCCACCAGAGCGAGATAATGAAAATATCAAATATTTCATTCCTCCTAGTGAAATCGAACCCACGACCGTCGCGTTTATGTTATTTCTTTACATTTTTTTTATTTACATTTATTTAACTTTCAGGTACGAGAAGCCAATCCACAGCCATATTTTGTAAGAAAATTGTATACAGCTGGTATATCAACACTAGACACCATCAATAGAGAACTATTTGTTGTTCAGGTATCACATACACATATATTTTAACACTAAAGGATCACTTTGTTGTCCGTTTGCATGTCAATCAAGATCATTTATCATATTCTATTTACTATGTACTTCCTGTTGATTTACAATTATGAAATTGGCACGGAAGCCGTATAAAAATTTAAGCGTAGCGGTATTTGAACCCGCGCCTCTTGGAAACCGTCTATGCGCTCTGACCACTAGCCACATTTTCTCACCAAGCTCGGTCGAAATTCTTATACGCTTGTTACAACTTATTTATGTCGCCTCTTTAGAGAGATTTTTACAAATCTCCCAGTTCCAAGATCGGTTTCCAAATAAATTTCTAAATAAATATTTTTCTTTCCTAAGTGTAGAATAATTATATATTATTTTATACATTTTTAGATTCCTTTAACGGCTCGTCGCTTACTGATATCTATAACCATCCTTAGGGAAAACGAGAAATCCCGGGACATTACTATTGAACATTTTTTGAATCATTTAACCACTCTTTGCTTACTATTACACGCTTTATATAGTGAGGGCACTACAAAATTCATACTCTTTTTTAGCTTCAGGAAAGGTGTTGTTAAAACACTCAATTCCCATTGAGACACTTCCGTTACCCTCTTTCTGTCGAAATCTGGAGGTAATGCGTGTTGGGTGGCAGACCTTGACGCCGCACTTTGCTCGTTACCAGAACGAGGACATGAAAATATTAAATATTTAATTTCCTTAAGTCGAAACCACAACTTGCTGCGTTTACAGTCGCACTCTTGTTTCCCTACGCCAGGACTCAAACATTCATATTCCATAAATTATAAATAATTTACATTTACTTAAACCTACATTATTATCAACAGGCAACACACTCGGAAAACGCAACAATAACTTACAAAATAGACATAGATTCCATAGAAGTGGACCCATCTTTAGCCAATGTTAGAGAAAATGCTTTCACACTGAACAATGCTACTGGCAGCTTACTGTTGAACATACAGCCGACTGCCAGCATGCATGGCATGTTCGAGTTTAATGTGCTGGCTACAGACCCCGGTACGTATTTGTGCATATGCATATATGCATATCGATATTTCTCTCTTTTTTTAGCTTCACCAGGCTGCTTTATCACGCATGTAGCAGGGTAGGCGGAGGAATTTGGGAACCTAGTGTTAAGACACAAAATCCCGTATGTATGCATCTACATAATATATGTATGAGTTATATGTATATGTTGTGTATAAATTCTTTAAAAAAAATGTTTTTAATTATTTTCATTTATACTTTAATTAAAAACACTTACCTAATTTAGGTATATTATTTACTTTTCGTTCCAAACTTTTAAATGCGGATAAAATTTGTTCAAGTATGATCATACACTGTACTGTAATATCAACTGTGAAAACATTTTACATAAAAATATATATTTTATATAAAAAAAAAACAAAAATATATAAGTCACACTTTTTTGTATAGCCGGTGCCCATGACACAGCAGCAGTTAAGATTTATTTGATATCTTCCCTGAATCGAGTCACCTTTAGATTTGTCAATACTTTACGACAAGTAGAAGATCACAGAGGCTTTGTAAGTATATACATATGTATAAATCAACAAATAAAATATTTGCCCCTTAAAATAAAGAAAAAATAACATTTACACGAGCATTCATATCTGCTCAAAGCTTAAGTTGAGGCCCTCTCCAGAAATTATCTATAGATACGCCCATGCGTGCAACACAGAGCAGGTGGTTGTTTTAAAATCAATAAATGTGTAAAAACAAGAAAATATATGACATACTAGTCCGCTTCGCCCGCTTGAAATACACGATTATTTATTTTCTCATCTGAATTATCTTCGTAATCTAATAGCACTATCATTTTCAAGACAATATCCATAAATTAAAAACTTCAGCCAATTCAATAAAACAGTTTTATAGTTAATTTAACCAAACAATATGTTTTGTATTAATTTTAAATGTTAAAGGAACGTTTCTAAAATACAATATATAAAAAACAGTATTTAAATGAGTCGAACCCTTTCTGAGATTACAGTGCACAAACGTAAAAACAGATAAAATTAAAAGATATATTGTTTAGTGTTCTATTACAAAGTATTCTGATTATATCTAGTGGTAGATTTTCTCAGACATCTTCTATGTACAGACAGCGATAAGTTACAATTTTATTACATGAAGAGACTACAAAAGACGCTGTTTCATATTATTGTTTACTTAAAATCATATATTTTCAGTTTAACATGAAAAAATTATACCTTTGACAAATTATACCTGAAAAATTATACCTTTGAGTAAGATGTAAAATATTAAAAATAATACAAAAAAACGCACAAAACGCCCAGATAGCGCAAACCTTCAGCACCGGCTTCGACATGACGTGCAACGTGGACCAGGTGGTGCCGGCGGCGGACGACACGGGCGCCGCGCAGGACG
This sequence comes from Heliconius congener, assembly GCA_018230605.1. Classification (NCBI taxonomy): domain Eukaryota; kingdom Metazoa; phylum Arthropoda; class Insecta; order Lepidoptera; family Nymphalidae; genus Heliconius; species Heliconius congener. The sequence goes on from DWAO01003906.1 coordinate 11,463, forward strand.
ACGTCACCGAAGTGCGCGCACACTTCGTGAGGGACGACGAGCCTGTTCCTACCCAGGTCATTGAGGAGTGAGTCATTTTGCTTTTTATTTTTTTTTCTTTTTCATAAGCTCGTTTTTTTTCTTGGATCACGCTTCACGCTTTTTCTCTTATAGCGAAGTAGAGTCTTTAAAATGTAAATTTTCATAAATATATTTTTTTTATTTTATGAAACATTTTTGTTTAGATTTTTATTTTTCATTTCAATGTTTAAGAATATCAAAAGGTCAAGAAGTGTACCTACTATTTTAAAATTGGAAAATAGTTATTTTTTAATCAATTTAAGTACAAGTAAAAGTGTATCGATGAATCCTGCTGTATAAAACAATGCGTGCCGTATAAAATAATATCTCTAGGCGGAATGTATACAACACAGTGAAATAGTCGTAACTAGCGCTGTTAGATTTTACTTTTAGAAAAACCAGAATTTTAAACGTTGTAAAAAAAAATCAGGACAACGCTTTATATACGAGTATTACAACACTTGTTTCTTTGCTGCTAGGCTAGAAAAAAATGCAGAAGTCCGAAGTAAAAAATATAGACCAGAGTAGACTTTTTTCGTTTAAAAATTATTCAGCCACACCTCAATGATTAAGTACAAAAACAAATTAAGAACTATAAACTTAATTATAAAACTTTACACCACAGCCTACGTAGTGACACAGCACTACTCCGCGCTATACAAGCCACACTCAACACTAAATTGCTAGTGCTACGGGACTTCGTGACCGACGCCAGTCCCGACTTGTCACCAGAAAGTGGACGCCTCGTAGTCTACGCATTGGCAGGATTGTGTACAATTCTTGCATTTTCTTGCCTTGTATTGTTCGTTGCATATCTCTTTAGGACTAGAGCGTAAGTATATAAAATATATGTGCGTGAAGGTGTGTGTGTGTGTGTGTGTATAATGTGCGTGCGTGAAATAGTAAAAAAAGAAATCAATGAAAAATTTGATATTTAATGATAAGTCTTTCTACTGCATGTTAAATTTTGGGTATGTATCACATACATATAAACCGTAATATAAAAAAATACCATTAAGACAAGAAAATATTATCTACTTTTTAAGAGTCCTTACCTATGCATACATATATAATATAAAAGTTATCTAAAAGGTATCCACTTATGACATATGACACATTCTAAGGTACTTTCTACTTTACCTACAGTCAAAGTTACGTCGATTGCTCGATTGGGCTACATTGAATCTATTATTATTTATCGTTCTTATATCTTTCCTCAAACAATGAAAAAAACTATACATAACTAAAACATAATTTTCAATTCGAACTAAGTAGTCTCACACATATCAGCGTAGGCAGTTGGATCCTGGGAATCTAGTGTTAAAACTTTCCATTCCCATTAAAACTACTCCCGTTCCCCAGTTCCCGTTTCTAAAGCGAGAAATGAAAATGTGAAATATTTAAATTTGTTCGAATGGGAATCGTAGCCACTACTTGTCGCGTTTACAGTCGCACACTAATGCCACGTCACGACTGCCTTCATCCGCCTAATAAGTATATTTAATTTTAAAATGCAGGCTAAACCGACGTCTCCAGGCGCTGTCAATGACTAAATATGGTTCACAAGAGTCCGGCCTCAACCGCCTCGCGCTCGCCGCGCCCGGAACAAACAAGCACGCCACTGAGGGATCCAATCCTATATGGAATGAAACTATTAAGGCACCAGATTTTGATGCTCTCAGGTAATAGTGGAAAAGAAATTGAGAAGTTGAAAGGGGTTCTGGATTGACTGATTGGGATTAGATTATATGTCGACACCTACCTAATCATTTGTAATGTGTTTGTGCTAAAATATTCTAATAATATGTTTAGGTATATGTGAAATTTTAAAATACGGCAAATATAACTTCTCGGTTATTATTTTAAAAATATACAAACTTTTATTGATCCTTATTAATCCTTATTAATTTATATTTCCATTTCTTCGCTCTGGTGTCGAGGACAAGCGCGGCGTTGAG
>DWAO01003907.1:0-13477 GCA_018230605.1 Heliconius congener
AGGTTCCCTCTGCCTATCCTGCTGTGTGCGGGATACAGCGTGAAGCTGATTTAATGAATATATATTTAAGAGGCCTCTTTTTACCTTTAGTAGCGGTAATTAATACAAAAGTGGTAACCTCTATTTAGATAAATGATTAAGATTAGATAATTGCAATTGGGCAACACAATGCCATATTGAAAGTGAAAGGTGAAGCGTGAGAGCCGGTGTCCGTAAGCGTGTATGTCGGTCTAGGAACGAGTGAGTGAACCAAATTGTATGGAACTGCTAATCGTTTTGAATGGTGGTGTGAATGTGTGAGTTTTTATGTGTTGGAGAGTGTTGGTGAAGGTTTAGTGATGAATTTCTCTGTTTTTTTAATGTAGAGGTGATATGTTTAAATTGGCTGATATCATAAAAAAAATTCTAGACTGGTTTCAATATTGATGTAAAATTATTTCGTCGTGTTTTATTTTCTTATATGACGTATTTCTTTATTTTGTTTAATATACTTAAGATTTTACTAATATTATGACCCAAAATCAAAGTTCCAGGACACATTGTATTCATCATAAAGAGATCTCTATTTCTCAAAAATCAGCATGATGATTTTTGCTACATTTACTATATATATAGTATAGTTTAACATTACAAACATACATTTGTAGTTAATGTCATACAAAATGTGTGGACACACCTGCATTAATTTTGCCTTTTCTTGTATAAATTATACTACTTGATGACCTACAATTTTGAATAGAATCCTTGGTGGGCCAATCCGACTCAAGCTTGACCGGTCTTTTCTATTTATATGTATGAAAGTGAAGTAATTACAATTACTTCTAAGGAACAGCCAAGTTTGTTCTCACATACAAATATTTCCATCGGACTTGCATATGTTTGATTAATTCAAGATCCTTTATCTAATTTAGCAAGGTAGACTAGAGTTAAGACACTCTACTTGTTGAATTGCGGAACTCAACACCGCGGTTGTACCTCTTCACCAGAGCAAAGAAATTAATTTAGTTTTTATTTCTCACTTCTACAGGAAATAAGACATTTGGAATACCAACCCTCAATTTTTATTTCTCACTTCCATAGAAAGTAAGACATTTTGAAACCCCCACCTTCAATTTTTGTTTCCCATTTACAATATTACATAGGAATTAAGACATTTTGAACACGTACCCTCAATTTTCATTTTCCACTTCCATAGGAAATAGATCAATGTGAATATCTACCCTCAATTTTCACTGTCACTGTCATTCGAAAGCTCTGATAAGCTTTCAATATGACATAATGACCGCTGATATATACTCGTGTCGTTGAAATTGGGTATCGTAGAATAACGTGTCAAGTATATGGGATGAACTGTTTTTTAACTTAATAGTTTTATTTTATCTCTTTTAGTTATTTCTTTTAAACTATTTATTTATTTTCATATAGTAGTAGAATCTTGTATTGAGACACTCAAGCAGCTTCACGCTGCAGCTTCATGCTGTATCTGGAGTATAGTAAGATAGGCAGAATGAACCTAGTAAGACACTCCGTTCCCCACTTTCCGTCGAATATTGGAGGTATTGCGTGTTGAGTGGTGGAACTCAACGCCGCGATTTGCCTCCACACCAGGGCGAAGAAATAAAAATTAAAAGTTTAATGTCTTTTTGTGTTATGAAGATCTTAGGTAGGTTAGGTTATTTTAATTTTATTAACTAGAATCAGAATATTAGAAATTCTGTTAGTTCTGCAACAAAATCTCTTTAAGCTAAAATGTTAAATTAATTTATCGTAATTTATTATAGAAACTAAATCACTGTTGTTCAACAATATACTTTTGGTGTTGTTAAGAAACCATTGCGGACTGTCAAATAGGATCAAAAGCGCACGAGGCGCCGGCGGCGGTAGGAAATAATTATCAAGTTGTTTTATACAATTTATAATATAATATAAATAATGTAAAGAGACCGTCTGTACGGTCGTAAAAAAAGTAAAAAATATCAATAACCTCAACATAATATGATAAAGTGCAGTGTTGAGGTTCCAACCCAACACGCAATATCTCGAAAATTGGGCAAAATGTGAGAAACGGATTATCTTCCCCCTAGGTTCCTTTTGAGGTTTTGTTTATCAGCTTCACGCTGTATCCCGCACACAGCAGGGTAGGCAGATGGAACCTAGTGTTAAGACACTCCACCACCATCACTTGCCCTTGCAAATGATCGAACCCATAACCAGTCGGTTTTACAGTCACACTTTGTGCCCCTGTGCCACGACTGGCAGCATTTTGAGATAAATTGTAAAATTTTAAAAAAAATCTCAAAACCAAAAATATACAAGTTAAAAATTTAAAAAAAAATCAAAAAATTAAAAATATAACTCAGCAGTCAACACGATTGCACGCGCATGAATGACTTCATACTATTAAGATATGAATAAATACTAACTAATTATCGTATACGAAGTTATAAATGACGCAATAATTCTCATAATGATAAAATGTTACTAACTAACAAACTAGATAAACGCAACAGGTTATGGGTTCGATTTCCACTTGAAGAAATGAAATAATCATATATAAAAAAGTTAATAAATTATATTAGAAGTCATAACAGTTGTCATTCAATTCTGTTTATTAAATCAATAATCATGTAGTTAGTTAATGCAGACGAAGCCGCGGGCTGGTCGCTAGTATTTAATATTTTCTGGTGTCGAGGCAAAGTGCTTGAATTCCACCACTCAACAAACAAAACCTCCAGAATTCGGCGGAAAGTGGAGAACGGAGTGTTACCAATGGGCTGCCTCTGTCTACCCTGCTGTATGCGGGATACAGCGTGAAGATTAAAAAAATAAAATGAATTTATGAATGACTTCATACTATTGAGATATGAATAAATACTAAGTTAATTACTTACAATATTATAAACAACGCGATAAGTTCTCGATTAAAAGCTAATAATAAAATAGCGATAAGGAGTCGTCAATGTATGTGTGTCGTCAAATTTATTTTTGTATGGGATTCTATCCTTATCACTATGAAAAGGGCAGCAGGTACAAATTGAACGTAATGTTTTTATTAATAAACTAAATTAATGCATTTTTATTTTACCACTTTTTGATAGACAAAACGCGGCGTTGAGTTCCACCACTCAATACAAATACACTATATCTCGAAAATTGAGCAGAACATGTTGAATGGAATGTTAGAACAATTAGGTTCCCTCTACGTCCCTATAATACAGAAGGAAATGTAAAGCTGTAATAAAATCAATTAGAACAGTCAGTTTTTAGAACGTCTCGTATCTTTACCAGAGTGAGACAATGAAAATATTAACTATTTCATTCCCGCAAAAGGGCATCGAACTCACAACGGCCACTTTACAGCCAACCCTTACCATGACGACCTCAACTATTAATCCTATTGATATATTATTGATAATATTTTTTTCGTTTCAGGTAAGAGCACCCATCAGTCAATATAAAAACATATTTTTATTGAACACAAAACTTACGCAATCTACATACAAAATGACTGTGAACAATAAAATGTAAGTAAGTAAACTTTTATGTTCGCTAATTTTCAATGCCAATATTTGTTCATTGAATGACCGTGACTTGTTTTTTTTTTGTGCTGTTTAACATGTTTTTACTGTCAATAATATATATTTAAAATATTTAATTTATATGCTTTATGTATTTTTAATGTCACTTCGCTTTTAATATGGCGAGCTGGGTGGTAGAAAAATAACAAATATATTATTTATTTTTAATATTTCTGAAGTGTACACAGTTACACTAAAAGTAGAAAAAAATTTTGGAAAACCTACCAATGTGAACCAATTTGAATGCTGTAAAATCCGAATCCACGCCTCTTGGACTTAACTTAGCCTCAGGCTAGATCTCTAGCGGGGAAACAGAGAGAACGGAGCACCAAACGCTAAGGTCTCTACATACCTCTTTCGCCTTGTCCACTGTCATCAACCTCTTCATATATGCCTTCCGGGGGGTCCTCATGCTTTTTACATGACCCTCCTCCGGTATCATTAATACTGTGTTTTCGAAGAACAACCGATGTCTCCTCTCCCCCTACCACTTACTCTCTTACCACTCACTTTTTCATTATATTTTTTTGCCCACTAATGCGTTTGACATGCCCAAATCTGAGCATCTTCTTTAATCTCACCGTGACATCCTCCCTAATATCTGTCATTCTCTGTATCTGTTCATCGTGGATTCGATCAGCTAAGCTGACTCCGCATATCCTACGAAGGTATCGCATCTCCACAGCATTCATTCTTCTTCTGTAATACTCACGTTCAGCAGCCGTATATCAGAGTCGGTGCACGGCCAAACGTGCAGCTGCGCTGGACGTTTCACCGTCTTATCAATGTAGCCAAGGGACCGTTAACCCTGTTACCGAGAGCAATACACCTTTCCGGATCCATCTCGTAACTTCCATCTCTACTGAATATACTTCTCAAATATACCACTTCATTCACTTGTTCTAATATCTTATCATATTTTATTTGTGTGTTGATGCAAAGCGTGATGTTAATTTCCACCATTCAACACGCTATGCCTCCAGATTTCGGCGAAAAATATTTACGGAGTGTTTTAACACTAGATTTTTTCTGTCTACCCTGCTATATGGGGGTTGCAACGTGAAGCTAATAATGTTTATAAAGAGAATTATAAAAGCATATTTTTGTATGAACTTCGTTATATAGTACAATATTAAAATCAATTAAAATGGTCTTGACAACGTAATTAAATTCGATTATAATTTATATGCCGCAAATATGTAAGTAATTGCTTTTTACGTAACATTACATAAATTTGGATTTTTCCAAGACGGTCGAAGCGCAGCAGAAATTGTGTGACTACGTGTGAGCATGTGACCACGACGGTAATGGGTTCGATTTCTTAAAAAATATGTAAAAAAGAATTAATAATCTTCAAGTGATCAATATAACATTAAAAAGTATTGCTAAATGAAATCACTTTTATTTATCATTTCTTTCTCTTAATATTCATCTCAATTTCGCTCATAGGTAATTTGTAATCACAGTTATGTCAGTTTGGCTCTCATTTCTCCTTATGATGTTATCACTACACTAACAAGCTTTTACTAATTCACCCAAAAGCTTTAGGCCATTGTAGCGCAGTGGCACAAAGGTGTTACTATAACTAGACCTTTGTGGGTTCGATCCTGACTCGAGGGAATGAATTATTATTCCTTATTGTTCTAATTTCTTCGCTCTAGGCAAAAGCTCGACGTTAAATTCCGATAATACATGTAACTCGAAAAATTCGGCGGAAAGTGGTTAACAGTGTCTTAACACTAGGTTCCCTCTGCCTACCTGCACCTGCATGCGGTTTCAGCGTGAAGTATGACCAAAAACAAAAAGCTCCAAAGCTTATTTAGTAGCAATAAACCAGCAGATGGTTCATAAACAATAAACAGTATGGATCAATGTGATCTTTCAAGTTAGAAACGAACATAGAACTTAGATGCGAGAGACGATAACGTATTTTTATTTACCAAACAACATTCCATCCAGGGCCGTGACGAGTCAACTCCAACATATGCTTTTTACTTTTTCACTCAAATACGCCATTTTTAACCTTTAATCTGAAGAAATAAGATAGATTTCATATTTTCCAAAGAAAACGTAATTTTTACTCTTTTTACTCAAACACGCCATTCTTACCTTTAAACTCAAGAAATAAGGTATCATATGTTTTCTACGTAAATATCCCGTTTACATGCAATTTTAGTTAGGTATTTCCATACAGTTTTAATTTAACGTGGTAAAGTTTAAAGTTGTTTATGCCGATGTGAACGGGGTTGTTGTTTTTTTGCTCGTTTCTCAACCAGCCTCTAGACTGCATGACGCGTAGATCTTGTGGTTTTTGCAACTGTGCGATTACTGGTAAGCTTAGTGATGTTACATCAAAATATCGATAAATACGGGTTTTTTTAGTTTATTATTTAGTAAACAAAGGGAACTTGAGAATCTAGTTTTAAGACATTTGGGTTCCATTAAGGCACTTCCGTGTTCCACGTTGCGCCGATTATTCTGGAAGCATAGTAGGTAATATTTATTAGATACTATCATATTAGTAATGAATATAGTATAATTACTGATAATATTTCGTATGTAGATGATTTGCCATATAGTAGGTCGAGACCGTCGTGGCCCAGAAGCACAAGCACGTGACTGTCAAAGCGACAGTTGTGGGTTCGAGTCCTACTCAGGAATGTGAAATATATTTCATATTTTCATTTCCTCGCTCTGATAACGAGATAAAAACCTTTAGTAACTTTTAACGCTATCTCTGGTAACGTTTTTGATTTACTAATAAATAAAACTCGACTATAGGTTATGATTGATACTTGTGCGAAATCGAACTCCGATACACGTAGTTTCATTCCAAACTCGTAGCAATATAACTGGACAGACAGAGGCAGCCTAGAGTTAAGACACTCCGTTGATATTAAATTTATTCGTGTGTAGTCGAACCCACAACCTATAATGCTTACAGTCACACGATCGTACCACTGCGATACGACGACCTATAAAGAGTACAGGACAATTTGTAAATTTCATTAGATTGCTTTATTTTTATCATTGTCAATAAACATAAAGCTATCTACAGACGTATAAACATTTGATGGTACTTGCCAGATAGAAATACAACCTTTAACTGTAGGGTTGTAACTGGCAGCTTTCATTAGAAACCTCTTGTGACCTACTTAACCTTTATGAATAGAAGTAATGAAAACCGCATTAAAATGGCTAATTGGTTTTCGAGATGAGCTTTCCCTCAATCTTATGATTTAATCGCTGTCTATTCTTAAAAGCTGACAATTAATTTTATCGATATTTTAAATGACAAGATTGTCTGGCCTTTAGAAGGTTATTTAAAGGAGTATCTGGGTTCGATGTCCAGTCAGTCATTTGAGGAAATAAAATATGATATAATATTTTAATTTCTTCGCTCTGATGTTAAGGCAAAGCGCGGAGTTAAATTCCGCCACTCAACATTCAATGCCTCCAGAGTTCAGCGGAAACTAGAGAACGAAGTGTCTTAACACTTTCACTTCGTGCGGGATACAACGTGAAGCTGTTAAAAAAGTTTAAACTTTATTAGAAAGCTTCATATTCTTTCTTGCAAAGCAGTATTGGCGATATAGATAAAAGATATAAGATAAAAGATAGATAAAAATGAATGATGAAGTGTCTACATTCTCACTATAGTTATTAAATATAGCACGCTCCATTTGCTTTCCAATAAATAATAATCAATGTTGTTAGGCAGATCTTTTTTTTCTTGCGCAATCTTAACTGACAGATGAGGTCAAGAGGATATTAGTCGATTTATTTTTACTATTAACTTTTTTTTAAGTTCATGATTATTGTTTTTTTTTTTGTTATTTTGTTTTAATTTGAACTTGGCTATTTTTTTTTTGTTATAAATTTATGAGTTGGGCTATATGTAGATTTCAATTAATTTTACCGCTACAAAGTATTTTATGTTAAAAAAATTGATCAACTCAATTAGACATTTATAATTTTTTTTAAGTTAATACTTAAAAATAATAAAATGAGAATGTTTTTAAAATATAATCAAAATGTAGTCTTTTAATTAAAAAAAAAAACGTTATTACTAAGAATCTTGAAACTACATTTAACCTTACAACTTTATTTCAGACTAGACAGTGGTGTGGAGTTCCAGCTCAGTCAGCTACATTATAGATATCACTTCTTTTTAATAGATATCACACTACAGACATCAATGTTTTCTCTGAAAAGATTTCAAAAGAAAATAAAGAACAGGCTTATCATTAATTTCTCTCATGTAGGGCAGTAGTATGTACAAATGCATAGAAAAAATAAATATAAAACATGAAATTCAGACTGTAGATGCGATAGTTGTGGGTTCGTTTTCGGAGAATATTTTTTTTTTGTTTCTTCGCTCCAGTTTCAAGACAAAACTCTACGTTGCACACCGCCACTTAACACGCAATATGTATAATTTTGGTCAGCGCTTAGGAAACGGAGTATCTTAACACTAGGTTCCTTCCACTTAACAACCTATATGCAGAATACAGCGTGAAGCTATAAAATATTTATAATTGCTCAAATAAAATCATTCCATACTTACTATATAGCCTCAAGGATTTACAACCAATATTATTGCAAATGTGAAATTGCAAACTCGAGTGTGGGTTTGTTTTCGATCCGTTGCAAATTGCTTATTACCGTTTTTAATGAACCATTTATTTCCGAACACTGTGCTTCTGTGATTATGACAATTAGCTGTAATTAACTGGAAGTAATTATAGTAGGGTGGGCAGGGGGAACTTGGGAACCTAGTGTAAAAATAGTCCGTTCCCACTAAGACATCCGTTCCTCAAATTCCTCTGAATTCTGGATATCATGTACTCGAATGAGAATCGAACCCACAACCTGTAGTGTTTACAGTCGCAGGCTTGTGCCTCTTCGCCACCATTAGTCTCAAGAGAAGTTAATTATTATTTTTTTCTGGAAAAGACACGGCAAACGAGTGTTCGGGTCACCTAATGGTAATTATGATTTATCTTGAGTGAATTAAGTTAATATTGAATTTAGGAAGACTTTCGTTGAATTGTTTGGTATATAATTTTTGTATGGAGTCGCACTGTGTCTTATTATAAACGCAACGATTGTAGGTTCGATTCCAACTCGAGGTAATACTTTATGTCAAGGTCGCTTTTCGTCGGTAAAAAAAATCAAGCCAATAATGTCCCAACCCTATAAAACCATAGACTAGAACCAAGAAGTAAGCGAGAGCGCCGCGCTACATCACTACTTACTTGTTTATGACAATAAAACGGTAAAGGCTTTCAAAGTTTTTTCACGTCCATCTTATTTGTTAGTCATATTTAGTGTTTATTTAGATGCCTAAGATAGGCTTTTAACTCGTTGACGTTAGGTATTATGGTTGATGTTTACTTTTGTTTACAAATATAGATGGCCATTAGAGTAAAATCATTTGTATTTAATTTAATTCTATACTTATATAATGTTTAATATTTGCAACTTCTGTAATATATGTACATAAACTCGTGTTTAAATCAGCTTCACGCTGTATCTCGCTCACAGTATGGTAGAGGGAACCTAGTGTTACGACACTCCGTTCCCCACTTTTCGCCACGTTCTGCAGGGTTCGTGCCTTTAATGGTGGAACTCAACGCCGCGCTTTTTATCTCGACACCAGAGCGAAGAAATGAAAATATAAATGTAAATAAATATTTCATTTGCTCATGTAAGGATCGAACACAAAACCAGACGATTTTACAGTCACACCTTGCACCACTGTGCCACGACTTGCCTCAATTCATGTTTATTTATTTTTAAATTGCGATTGCAAGTGACACAGGTTGTGGATTCGATTCTCTTTCAGTACGGTTTTGAGTTTCTCCACTCAACACGCAATGATTAGAAATCCACTGAAAGTGAGAAACAAAAGAGCCATAATGGAAACAGAGTGTCTCCACACTAGATTACACTAGATACAGTTTGATGCTAAAAAATATACGTGCTCTGTGCTTAAAGCTGTTGTCTGTGTTTTTTTTTCAAAATTTAAAGAAGTCGACTACAATTCTTAAGTAATCGAAGATTTATTGGAAAAAAAAATAATATTAATATAAAGTTTCAAATAGTTATTCAACTGATTTAACGAAAAAACTATTGGAGATTCAATTTCAAATACAAATAGAAATTTCAAAAGATCTCATTAAAGTTTGAAAAACTTGAAGGTATTGAATCGTTAATAAGAAATTATAATAACAAATGTAAATTCTTTGTGTAAAAACTGGTTTTTTTTATATGTTTTTTGGTAATGCTCTTTTTTGGGATAATCCAATTTTTTTTTATATTTGCTGTGAATTGCTCCTATAAAATTAATAATATACAATACCTATATAGTAATATACAATACCTATATAGTAGATTAAAACATGAAAATAAACTCATTTGGACATCTTTTTGCCTTCGGTTTCGAGAAAATAAGAAAAATAAAATAATAATGAAAATTATTTATGAAGAAAAAGGATGCACAGATATTTTGAACTGTGACAAACTTATTAAGTTACAAAATCTCAATTTTTTGTAACTTCACGCTATATTCCGCACATAGCAGGGTAAGCAGAGGAAACTTAGGAACCTACAGTTAAGACACTCCGTTCCCATCGAGGCACATCCGTTCCCTACTTTCCGCCGAATTCTCGAGGCATTACGTGTTGAGCGCCTCCTTTTGTCTTGAACTTTGATGTAATCTCAGAAACTATTTGTGTTAGATAGTCCATTTAGAGACCAGTCGTAGCGCAGGAGCATAGAGTGTGACTATAAAATTGACTGGTAGTGGGTTCGATCTCCACTCGAGGAAATGAAATATTTTTTTACATTTATATTTCCATTTCTTCACTCTGATGTCGAGGCAAAAGCGCGGCGTTGAGTTCCGCCTCTCAACACGCAACACCTCCAGAACTCGAAAAGTAAGGAACGGAATGTCTTAACACTAGGTTCCCTACGCCTACCCTGCTGTGTGCAGGATACAGCGTGAAACTGAAAAAAAAACAACCTCATAAATAAAATTACATCAATATATTATTATATAAAAAAACATTTTTACACCATCGACCAGAATCACGAGCAGCATATATTAGGTTATGTTATTAGCCTTCCAATTATTTCCCGCTGGTGCTGCAGCAGGCGGTGAACTTTACGCGATGATGCTATCTGTACGGAAGTTAGTCACCAATTAGGTACTTGTTTATAACTTGGAACCTAATTGTAAGGTATATGCGACTAGTTCCTGCCCCCGGTAGCGGTTACGTTAGTACTTACTTAACTTATGTTTAATTCGTTGTATACTGTAAGATAGGTATCGTTGATTTTCTGATCTACATATTGTTGTTTAGATTCACGGTGTATCTCGCAGTAGGTGAAGGGTACCTAGAGTTAAAGCACTCTATTCCCGTTAAAACATTTCTGTTCTATAATTTTCACTAATTTCTCAAGGCATTGCGTGTTCATTGGTGAAACTCAACGCCACGATTTGCCTCGTTGCCTTATCGTAGAAGTAAATATGTAAAATATCTCGTACCCATGAGTTAAAATCGAACTCAGAACCGCGCCGCGCGTTTTTACCCCTCCCCTGCTTCTAATAACAATTATCCAAGGAGTCCTTTTTGTGTTCTCGTAGAACCTACCACATACTCCCCAAGGAACCTACGTTGTTTTATTTTACTGTTTTATTATTGCTTCAACTATTTCACTGTTTTTAAACTTTGCGTAAGTGGTGGAACTCACGCCGTACTTGCTTTTGTTGCTAGAGAAATAATTCATATGTTGGAATCGAAGTAGTAAATACCGTGCTTAGCGCCATAGATATACTATAACATATTGTACAAAGCAGGGTAGGCAGATGCAACCTAGTGCTAAGACACTCCGTTCTCGTTGTTCCGCCGAATTCTGAAAGCATTAGGTACGTATTTGTTGGCGGAACTCAACGCCGCACTTGCCTCCGGAGCGACGAAATCTATAACATATGTACCAATAATATTAACATTGTGTTATTTTATTGGCTGACGAAGTATACTCAAACTTTCAAATAGACAACTTTCAGGCAGAGAGAGTAAACAAAAGTCATTAGAAGTTCCAATAAGAAGTTCCAATAACTCGCTTGTAATGAGATACGTGACTTTTTTCTGGAATCATATAAGTTTATGTTTTTGTACAAATGTTCTCTTCGTTTTGTGTTTGTTGAAATTTTTATCATTTTTTTTTTATTTTCATGACATTTTATTAACAAAAAAATATATTTAATACAATTTTTTGCTATGTCTTTGATATTTAATCGTATATTATAAGGTAGTAGTGATGTGATAAAAAGTGCTTATTGTATTTAAGTTAAAAATAATTTTTTTTTTTCATTTTTATTATGTTATTCTATATATAAGGTTACAAAAATATTTTAAGGAAACGTGAAGTAATTTTGATGGTTTCCAAAAGGCGCGGATTATGGTTCCGCTAAATTTTCAAAGATAATGTCAAAAATAACTTTTGTTTACGCATAAATCTTACATTTTAAAAAACATTTCAATTCACAAAAATTTCAATTTTGCAAGTATCAACAGGAAGTATCTAAAAACTTGGTTAAGATAGAAAAATATGAAAATTAAGGCTTAGTTAATCGTACGGCGTCTCCTAAAGGTATTCAACAGGTATTTTCTTTATCGCAAAGGTATTCTAAATGAAAGACCTTTCGAAAACGGGGACGAGCAGTTTTAATTAAAGCTGAGCGACGAAGTATTTTATATTTGATATTAAAATATTTTTTACGTACAAACTATTGAAATTTAGTTTTTTATTTGTTTTATTGTAAAATCTATACAATGGATAAATCTAATTTATTTGAAAATTGCCGTGTATTTATTTACATAAAGAATTAAGACTTAGAATCAAATAAATATTTTCTTAAATAATTTCGCCTCTAAAAAAACTAATCATTGTCTAATTCCACAATTTTCGTTTCTTTATATAATACGGAATGATACAAATATGTACCATATAAATTAAATTTAAAAAATAAACGTCTCTATATCCTTGTATTCGAATCTACATCCATCGTACTAAATAATAGAACACATAGCCCTTTCGCTGACATTTCAAAAATATCATATTTACTACAATTTTCCTTTAGCCCTTTGATATTTAACCGCATTGCAATGTATAAGGCAGTAGTGTTGTGACAGAAAATGCCGATATCGAGATGGCTTATCGCCACCGATTGAGCTTAAATGCGGAACTACTGCTAGTTTATTGTTGACATGTTTATCGATAGCCTTATCTTTTATCGGTAGGTGTCACAGCTAGTGATGTATGTAATGACGCTGAAATATATAATTGCAGCTGAGTTACTGAATTGTGATTTATTGTTTATTTATTAAACGCGTGAGTAAAGTAAGAAAAGAAAAGAAATTATGCCGAATTGTTTACCATTAATCTATCTATTCTTTATATAATCATCTAGATCTGTGCTAGGTCTTAGTGATGTACCACTTCATTTCATATTTTTTTCTTTCTATAAAAATCTTCCTATAGAGAGATATGTTTATCAATAGTCTTGTCTTTTGTTAACAGATATGACAGCTAGTGATGTAAATGTAAAATTTATAATAGGTGTTTGTTGATAAATTTTCCTTTGTCGTACTCTTTTATTTCTTTTAATTTTTGTGGGATTTTTTAAAAATGTAACTTAGTGATTTATCACTTAATTATAAGTCCTCAATTACCTATTTTTTTGCAGTTAAGTATATTTTTCGTTTCAACTAGATATGATTGGGGCCTGTCGTGGTGCAGCGGCACGTGGTGCAGTGTGACTGTTAAACCGACCGGGTTCGATCCCCACTCGAGAAGATGAAATATTTACTTACATTTATATTTCCATT
>DWAO01003908.1:0-13475 GCA_018230605.1 Heliconius congener
TCCTCGTAATTACAGTGACACCTATTACTACACTATAAGTAACTTATGCTAACATACGTTGCTTAAGATGTTATTGTGCTTTTAGTTTTAAAATTTTTACAATATAATATGGATTTATTTAAAGCCTATAAAATTAAATATATCGTTGAATCTTGTGATTTTTTTCTGATTTTTTAGCTTCACGCTTTTCTTGCGTAGCAATGTAGTCTTCCTACCTGGGGGTACCTAGAGTCAAGACCACTATTCCTTCAAGTTTCCTATTTTCGTTCCATTAATGAGACATCGCTTATTGAATGACGCAACTCAACGCTGCACTTTGTATTGTCTGATGAATTTTTTCATCATGCTTTGCCCCACTAATCACTAGCAATGAAAATTGCAACATTTTTATTTATGTACATTATAACTATTACAGCTTTCCTTTACAAAATTTATTCACACAATGTAAAATTATACCACGAAACTAAAGAAATAACATCCATATTATTTTAAATAATAATGGAATATTAAATACATAAAACCACTCATTATATTCAATATGAAATATTCCGCCCTTAGCATGGGCCCGAAATGTCCGTAGCGAGAATTCGGGTAATACTCTTAGGGGTTACACAATTGAATATAATTTTAACCCCTAATAATTAGGATGGGTTTGCACGAGATATATCTTTTTATAGCGCGGACATAAGTTATAGATTTGTATTTTTGCTTGCATGTAATATAAAATCAGATGGGTTCTATTGCTCAATCGTTGCGGATGCAATTACTTCATTCTCTCGTTCTGGTCATAAGACAAAGAGCGGCGTTGAGTGCCGCCACTCAACATATATCTTAAAAATTTGGCCGTGTTTGTTGCACAGAGTTTTTTAACACTTGTTCAACTATGTTCTCTCTATGTTATATGTGCCTATAGTGTGAACCTAAAAAAAATCTTCATAACTTCCTTTTTCCATTAAGAAAATGCATTAAATAATATGTATTGCACCTTCTACTAAAGTATGTGAATATGAAATTCTCTAGATTTACAAAACCTAAATATTAAAGGTGAGCTGTATATATAAAGCAGTATGTTCATGTTATTTTATGTGTGGCAGCCGCGGGGTTTATATGAGAAATGCTTGGAAGATATAAAATGTTGTTTTATAGAATGCAGGAGACTGAATTTATTTTTACTATTTTGGTAAGAAAGAGAATATAGTGATTTATTAAGATAGAGTGAGTGGCAAGAGGGGCAGCTGTATTCTGTTGACCTTCGGGAACTGGGATTTGGCGCTCCGTTCTCTCTAGCTAACCTACTAAGAACATAGCGTTTTTTTTATTAGAGTTTAGCCTACAAACTAGCTTTTTTTTTGTTTATTTTTTTTATACTCTTTATCATTGTACACGCACCGATAAAGCATATTAATAAATGATATCATATAATGATATCATAGGTAACTGTAACTATAAAGTTCAATTCTAGGCTGTACAAAGCTATACATTAAAACCAAGTATTGTATGCAGTGGATAAAGATATTTACAGGGGATATTCAGATATTTTTGGAAAGATATTTTAATTCTACTTTACGACATATAATATTTTATTGTTATCATTAAAGCCTGCCTGCCATACATTAAACGGGTCGGCCTAAATCCGTCATCGTTTTCTATGACCATATATTATGATATATGAATTCCGAGTATAAAATGGGTAGGAATAATGAACAATTTTCAATAATTTTATATTCTAAAAATAAGGTGCCAGTAAAACCGTGTGATGGTGGTAGGATGGTGACTGTGAGCGGAAATATAACTCGGAGGAATAAGCTATATTTTTTTAGTTAAATATAAATTAACTTATTATAGGAGAGAGCCTTGGCGCAGTAGTAAAACATCTGACTGTAAACGCAAAGGTTGTGGGTTCGATTCGCAAATATGTATGTATTACTTTTTTTTTTTAACAAGTGATAAAAACCTAAAAGTCCCTCTGCCTACCCTGCTGTGTGCAGGATACAGCGTAAAGCTCGTTTCGTTTAATTTTATGAAAATCCTACTGTCACTCCGTTCCCATTAAGACACTTTCGTTCCTCAATTTCTGCCGAATTATACAGGTATTGCTTGTTGAGTGGCAGAACTTGTTACCAGAGCGAGATAATGAAAATATTAAATATTTCATTCCCTCGAATGGGAATCGAACCTACATCCCCCCACGTGTACAGACAAACGTTTCTGCCCCTGCGCTCCGACTGGCGTGGCCTCTGTTATTTTCTATTAAATCATGATAAAACGCCATAACCTCGCTTATTATTTCAAATCACGGATAATAACGCTATCGGTGGATACATCAATTAATAATACATCGAACTAACATTTTGACCTATTTCGACAGTATTATGTAAATGTATTAACTTATGAGTGTGGGTGCTTGCTGGTTTTCTTTTATGTCTTTTTTTAGCTTTTTCTTTAAAGAGTACGTTAAATTCTTATAGATTTTTTAATAGGCCGTCGTGGCGCTGTGTGTAAACGTAAGTGTTATGGATTCAAAATAAATATATAAAATGTAAAACTCAGTTTTTTTTAGAAGAACCAAGAAATTTTAAGATTCTTGGTTCTGCACCCTGCATAGTTTACTGTTTTAATTCCTGATACTGTTTTAATTATGTACCATATTAGTTGGTATTATAACAAATTTTCTTAATAAGAAAATCTTTTATTATATAAAACCTATATCCCTAAAAAACCTTTTATTGGTTCAAAGTCATTCTCTAGGTACGCATAAAAATAACAGTTTGTGAGCTTTTCAAAAACTCTAAAATAATAAGCGATTCAAACAAAAATTCAGTTCTATAGAACAAATCAGTATGTACTTTCATAACTAACAGCCTTCAGAAGCTAGGATCGATAATTCTTACTCCAAAGTCATTATTCTTCATGCATACTCGAAGAGTACTTAGACTTTTAATTAATCTCAGATCTGAGGCAGACTAGATCTTCAGTTTTCGATGATATTATGTATAAATTTAACTTCTTGCCTCTTTTATTAGAGGGCGGCGGGGTGGTGGTTGTGGGTTTGATCCACATTTAGAAGAAAGAAGAAATTATGGTGAACATTAGGGGATAAATGTATTTTTTCACAAAAGACTATATTATTATACTTTTTTTTCTTTATAATCGCATATAGCAGGGTAGGCAAAGAGAACCTAGTGTTAAGGTACTCCGTTTCCAACTCAACGCCGCGGTTGGAGTTTTCCGTTCCCAGAGCGACGAAATGATAACTGAAAGTCGAATTCACAAACGTTGCTTTTACAGTCACACACTTAAGCCACTGCGCCACAACGTCCTCTTAAATCTTTTAATTATATTTATTTTATAAAATCATTTTTGCGTTTAAACCAAAACACAAATACATACAATAGAGCCTTAACAATAATACCATAAATAAAAAAAACCTAGAAAAATAACCTCTAACATAAAATAAATAATGAGCTTCGCAATGTAAAAAAGCGCCGTCCACCTGTTTATTTTCACCGGATGTCGAGTTACAGCGTAAACAACAATATTTACAAACCAACATATTTTCTACTTTCAACAAGCTACTGCTCAATATTTCTTTTATCGTAGCGACCTAAACAAGATTTAAACGTGATTTAAGGTGAATTTTCACTATAAAATTTAGCCTTGTATTCTGGTTTGTGGCAAAAAATGCTAATAAAATATCCAATTCTTAGTGGAATTCACGCTTCATACGTGTTTTATATTAATATTCGTTGAAAATTCTTAAAATTTCAAAGTAGCGAAGTAAGGAGAAGATTATATTATATTGAATAAGTATAAGAGCAAACACTGTCCCCTTCTTATATGCTCATATATGATCACTGAGAGACGATGTACAAAATCCTATTGTTAAATATTTCACAGTGCCAAGAAAACCCAAAAAATATCAACACGTTAGATGGTAGAATCCAACACCGTCCACCCAAGAACCCAAATAAAATTTAAACTCTTTTTAGTTTAGTAGTAGAGTTTATCTTTCTACATAAAGAAGTCTTACAATATTCTGTTAATACACCAAACTAGCCGGGTTTCGATGAAGAATATTAGTTTAAAATAAACTGACAAAAGATAACTAACAAACTTATAGACTAAAGTATATATTGGTTTTGACAAATGATACGGAACTTTCCCAAGGGTCACGATTACAGTTGGAAGTTAAATTTGACACAAGTATTGATTGCTTGTGATCTTATCATCGCTTTTGGGTTAGTTGATAGTGGGGTGTGGTCAATTATGCCCACCCATAGTTCAGACATTTGGCAGGAAAAGTAATGTTAATTATGTTTATGAAGTGAAGCCGTCGGGGCGTAGTGGTACAGCGTTGTAGGTTCAATCTTAACTTGGGGAATGATTATATTTATTTTAATTTTCTACGATCGGGTAAGCAGAGCGCGGATTCTAGTTGCGCCCCGCCCCTAATCGCGCAATGTCTCAAAGATTAGGCGGAAAGTGGGGAAGTGTCTTAACACCAGTTGTAAGTAACTACAACTAAAATATTCAGCATATTGCGCTATAAGTAGTGAAACTAAAATAAAATTGAAATAATTAATTACCTGAAATGGAGATTGAACTCACAATTATCACACTTACAGTCAGACGCTGTCACACTCCGCCACGATGGCCTCATTATCTGTATCAATTTAATGAAATCAATAGCACTGTGGTTAGTGTAATTAAGACTAACCAACATTACTACTAACATCATAAAATATGATATGCTTTATATTTGTACTTTCACTATTAGGTTTACAGAACGGAAATCGGACACCCTGATCTAATATTTCAATATTCCGACGCTCTAAGAGTACTCCAGACAATTTTATTAGTGTACCTAAATCTACCAAAATCTCTTTTATTTGCGGCCGTATATTGTTTTCATACACTGGAGTGGTGGAATTCAACGCCGCGCCTGTGTTATCCAAACAGGGAAATGAAGAAAAAATCGTTCCTCCAATTGGTGATCGAATCCATTGTGGGTTCATAGCGTTATTAGTCAGACACTGCCCTTCACGCCATGATCAGCAAGTGATGTGTTAGTAAAAAAAATACAAGTAAAATAAAATATAACAATTGTATTATAGATGACAGTTATTTTCTTATTATTTTCGCAAAGAAGTTGTTATTGTTTTCAGAAAAATGTCTTTAAGAAGCGAAATAATTGTAAACAAGGCCATTTCAAACAAAAAAACCGCAAATACTGACAAAGTAGTGTTTGTTTTGTGAATTGTAATTCTTAAAAAAGCTTATTATTTTGTTTTTATTTAAAATTGTATAAATATTATATAAAAAAATATAAATTAACCTAAATGCGACTAGTATAAAGGTTCTGGTATGTGGCAAAAATAAGAAAGTACGGTATGCAAGATAGCATAAATGGAAAAATATAGGAACAAGTGAATGAAGTCTGGAAAGCATGTTTAGTAGAGACGGAAGATGCAAAGTAGATTTGGAAAGGCGTATTGTTGCCGGTAACAGACGGTCACCGTTACGTGGGTAAGTTGCATTAATTAGACGGCAAAACGATAGAATAGCTGCACGCTTGGCTATACAAACACGGGTGTTACAGAAGAAGAATAATTGAGAATTTGATCTTAAGGGTTTTTATACGAAGTTCTTTATCTACCCTGTTATAAAAGGGAATGAAACTAAGTTGTATAATTGACTTCCTAGTAGGGCAGTGCCTGACTTTCTATAGCCGAAACTTCACTTTCAAATCAATTAATTTTAATATATTTACGGAGTTCTATTACCTAGATATACATATATTGTCCCAATTTGAACAGTTATACCTAAAAGTAAAAATCTAAAAATACTAATACAAGCAAAATATAGACTAGGCCATACATTTATTTATGTGCCCTAGTCTATTATCTATACAATTTTTATTCAAAATAATAATATTTTTAACTGACTGTATAAGGAGGAATGTCTGTCCTTAATTCGACTGTATTTTTTATGTTTGTTACGTCAGAACTTCCGAGTGGGTGGACCGATTTTAATAATGCTTATTGAATCGTCAAGTTACATAAAAATGTCAGGAGTGTCAGCCATTTAATAGAGAAATGGAGTGGAGGAGTGCTTTATCACTAGGTTCCCAGGTCGCCTCTACCTACCCTGCTATATGCGTGAAGCTGGACATTTATGTCTATATAAACATAGTTTGTATTCTATGTGTTCCTTGAACGAGTCTATTATTTTTTGTCATTAAAGGTGCCAACCTAATTGCAATCATTTAATTATCTAAAAGGAAATAAAAACAGTTCATATTTGTCATTTTACGGGTCATATATTATATTATTTTATATAAAATTATAAGAAAACCTCAGCTCTTCAAATATTATTTTATTATAATATTATAAAATATATACATCAAGTAATACACGAAATGGTAAACAAATTATTGAACGAAAATATCTCCGTCGTAACATTCCACGTTACATCCAGAGTCGAGCAATAAAATAAAGATTTGCTAATACAATTGAAATTCCGTCGAGTTTAATTTTCAAGTAATTTCATTATTTCATTCCTTTATGTCATAAACAAGAGTAAAAATGTCTTTGTTTTGGCAGTCGGCGGGATGAACAAAAGTTTTTGAGCGTGTTTCTGTTTCTGTCTAATGAAAATCTGTTCCAATTTTGATGGTAATTTAGTATTGTTTTTAGTCCATGCGGGAATATATGCTGTATCCAGTACAGCCAGCATGTGAAAAATGTGAGAGAACGGAGTGCCCTAATAGTAGGTTTTTCTGACTACCCTACAATATGAAGGATACAGTTTTAATTTATTGAAGAACTAGCCGGCACCTGCAACTTTGTTGTTTAAAAATCCTCCCTCTGCGCTCCCTTGTACTCCCTAGCCTATCAACATGTTAAATTTCTATTGCATTGTCAGTCAGTCACTCAGTAACTGAAGAGCTTTATATACATAGATTTTTTACACACTGTGTTTCGCACAAAGTGCATAACTGCCCGGCGGCAGAGGGAGCAAGGGAATCTTGTGTTAAGCTACTACGTTCCCACTAAGACACTTCCGTTACCTACTTTCCGCCAAATTCAGAGAATTCTAGGCTAGTCGTAGCGTAGGGGCACAAGAGTGTGACTGCAAACGCAACATAATTTAGGTTTGATTCCTACTCGAGGAAATAAAATATTACTATATATTTTCACATCTTATATTATAGAAAATGTTATTTTTACATCTTCGCTGTGATCCCGAGGCAAACAAACGTTAAGTTCCTCTACTCAATGCGCAAAGCCACCAGCATTCGACGGAGTTTTTGCATTTGATGATAGTAATTCTAAGTTTTTAGATTTTATTTACAATACGCCGCAAGACACTGAATATTAAAACTTGAAATACGAAAATCTGTTTATTCTATATTTTTAATAATAGTACGGCTTTAAGCTCTGCCGTGTTAGTGTTATATGAGACTGAGAGAATTTTTCATAACTTTTTATTAGACGAGTTTAAAAGTTTCTGTTGTCGTAGGTTTTAGTCTTCCAAAGCTTAGTACAGCAACTGGTACTTATATTACTTATAAATTGTTCACTTAATAAAATTTTCCATTCAAATTTTGCTAAAGAAACGAAGTTGTGGATGGATAATTATAATATTGAAGATTTCCTTTATGAGACATTACTGTTTTATTATCACCTATTTTCCGCTGTTCAGTGGGGAACGGAGTGTCTTAACACTTCCCTCCCTCTGCCGGTTCCCTCAGGTTCCCTCTGCCTACTCTGCTATTCAAAAAATGTGAAATTCATCAAAGCCACAAATATTTTTAACATGGTAGATAAAAAAGGCCAGTCCAGGTGAAGGGGCTCGAGTATGCGACTGAATACGAATGCGACAGGTTGCAGGTAGGATTCCAATTCGAGATTTTTTTAATTTCGTCGCTCTGGTAACGAGGCGAAGCGCGGCGTTGAGTTTCGCAACTCAATACACAAAGGCTCCAGAATTCGGTAGAAAGTATGAAACGACAGTGTCTCAATAAAAACGGAATGTTTGAGCACCAGGTTGTCAGGCTCCATCTGCCTACTTTGCGATGCGCGGGATAGAGCGTGAAGATAATAAAAATATGTGTGGAAGTTTAACCCATTACGTTATATATTATTATTCACTCTGCCACACGAATAAAATAAACATAAAGAAATACAAGCAATAAAAACACACCGCCAGTAGAGGCATTGTCTAAAAGGCTTTCGCGGAAATAGTGTAGGAGTCAAGAGTAAGTGGCTTCACGCGTTACTTTACTACCTTAGTAATATTATTTAACGATTTGGATTGAGCTTTCATTTGCTCCTGAATTGTGGACAAGTTTATGTATAAACATAATGTATAATATGTACATATAAAGGGGGTCGTGGCGCAGAAGCAGAAGCTTAGAAAAACCTGTCTATAAAAGCGAAGATTGTGGGTTCGATTCTCATTAGGTGGAAAGAAATATTTAATATTTTGCTTTTCCCCGCTCTGGTGGTAAGGTTAGTGTGCCGGTAAATTCCGCTGCTCAGCGCGTAATGGCTTGCGATTTTCCGCAAAAAGGGGAACGGGAACAGAGTGTCTCAATACTTAGTTCTCCGGTCACATAGTCAAGTTTATAGAGGGCTATAAACTTTGCTATGAGCTGGATAGAGCGTGAAATTAAAAGAAGTATTTTAATATAAATTTTCGTAGAGCAGCGTCTGACTGCAAACGCAACTGTTGACGGTTCTGGCAACAAGACAAAGCGCGACACCACTCAATAATCTATGTCTTGATCTATAGGCTTAACGTGGCAAAATTTCTTTTAATTCTTTTCATATTTAATATTATTTGTTTTAAATCTCATGTCCTACGAGACCAAAAAATTTTTTAATTTTTATCTTCCGATTTTTACTATTACATACATTCATAATGCGTAGCTAATTAAATCGGATGTATTGTTAAAATTACTCAGACCAGACTCTCCACTTTTATAATATTTTTTATTGATACACCGCATACGTTCTAGTACCATCTCTAGTACCAACGAGAGAAACCACAATCATCACAGTAAATCTACAAACTGCGAATTCAAATTAATTTAGGCAATAAATTAATTTATATTATATTTATTTAAAATGAATGATAAACATTTAAATTAATACTGATATTCAAACATATATTAAAAACACGTGTAATAAATGTCAAATTACGAAATTTTTACATAAAATAGATATTAAGAACAGAAAAAATAAAAATAAAACAGGTTAAGGCTTTGTTTGGAATATAATATTTACGTATAATAATGACGTAATATTTACGAATAAATGTTTCGTAGATATTATAAAGTTATATGCCTTTGGAAAAAAATGAAATAGAGCGACCTAAAGACAGGACGTAATGTCATATTTCTCTGTGATAGAACACTAGCACTGGTCACAGGTTCAAACCAGGGCTCTGTATTGTAATCTACTAATATTATAAAGACGAAGAATTGGCCACATATTCCCTTAATGTAATTTTAGACACGTTAATCGTATCGCAGTAATTCATTGCAACTGAGGTAACCTGGGCGTCTAGAAAGTGCCAGGTGACATACACATTTCTAAATTATTTTCGTTTGTTTGGTAAAAGCTACCAGCATACAGCAACATACAAGCTAGATAACTTTTGTTTTTCGAGATACATTTTACCTATAATGTTTCTAAAAAACGAAGAGCGGAGAACGCATTCACTTACTTCTTGGTTGTATAAATCGACGTCAAAAGGAGAAAATCAACAAAAAATATATGTGAAAAAAGATCATTAGAGTTATATAGTATACTCAGAGAGTTTCTCAGAGTTTTAATTACAACAAACTGAAAGTACCTACAGATAAAGCCTTAAAATAAAGTAGCCACTTTTACATTCAATTCAGTCGTAAAAAACGCGTAAAACGAAACTAATGATGTTATAATGTTGTATTCGTGTCGAAACCAGCCGTAAATTTTTGTTTGAATTTAAAATTCAAGTTTAATTCTGAATGTAAAGATGTGTAGATAAAAAGCTGTGTTATCTACGAAATGCAAGATGTAAGGCTGTGGCGATAAGAACCATTGAGGGTAAGCTTCGCTTTGAAACGCGATTAAAACATTTGTGCTTGTTTTGTAATAATGTGATGGGTGTGTCGTGTAAGAATGTCTTTAATATACATCTAAATTTTTGATGGTTCACGCTGTTCTCTAGCTGGGCCAAAGAGAAAAGAGCACCAAGAGAATTCTGCGTACCTCTTTGGTAGCGCCCACTTGCATCAATCTATTCATACATGAGCTCCTGAGAATCCTTATGATTTTAACTTGACCTTTTTCCAATATCATTGATACTACTCTGGAAAGTCAATTGAGGTTTCCCTCTATCTGTTCTTAATTACTTATATGTATTCTTATATATAACTTTTACCACTAAACATATTTGTATCTTCTATACAAATGTGATTGTTAATTTTATATATAAATATGTATATTTATGAATATTTCATCGAAATGATGATCTATGAACTGGTAACTTTCATTTGTTTTAATTACTTGACTCTGTTAACAGATTTTTATGAAGATAATTTAAATTTTATAGAATCTACTACCACCTTCATACTATAGTAAGTACCAGCTTGTACATACGTATAGATAATTTATTTCTTCACTCCCATGACTCACTGGGATGGCCGAGCGACTCGACTAGTAAAGAATTAATCACAAGACTGATTCATTACGCGTCCCCTGAACTGCTGGGCGTAGTACTGTCGTGTTTCTTATTTAGTATGTGTTCAGTCTGTAAGTTGAGGACCATGATTTGATTCCTATCTAAGACATTTTCTTTTAGACTTTTGTAATCTTTATTTACTAGATTTGTTTGCTATGTAGTATTATTGATGCCATCACCGTAATCGATAAAGGTGTGAAATGACGAATTTGATTCTCAGCATTTTTTCCTCACTTTCTGTACATATTTTTGGTTCTCCTAAGCAAATTGTTTATTCAAAATAAGATAAGAAGTTAAGAAGGGAGATAGAATTATTATTAAGCATAATATTTTCTCAAGCAACGCGCAGACACACGCTGTCTAACATAAAGCCTCCAACCAAAGGAACATTTTTTTAAAATCATAAAAATTTCATCTGAAAAAAAAATCAAATGTGAAGCAAATATTTGTATTTCCAGTTTAAAAGTCATGTCAGTACCGTTCAGTATGAGTGCACCATCAAAAATCCATTAGAAAACGTGCGTTGTTTCCGAACTATTGGGCGGGCGGCGCGCACTGGAACATAGCAGGGTAGGAGAATACGAATGGGTGAAACGGAAAGGTTTTTCCGTTGTTCCATAACGATAGATTGTTTTTCGCTCGGCTAATTTTTCGTTTGCTCTACGTTAGTGTATGTAGAGTGGATTTTTTTTACTGTTTTTGTTAAGTTTGCATTTAGTTAGGTATAAGTTGATGTGGGTGTGTGTTTTTTATGTTTCACTCTGTTTCTCGCATGAAACTCAGTGACGAAATGCCTTGTTTCGTCTTTTTTCCCGAGTGGCGTGGTGATTTTTTAAATTTCTAACTAGTTGTTAGAGTTAAAAATATTACTCACTAAGAATAATATTTGATTTGTTTATTTATTTTAAGAACAATATATTTTGTTTATAGTGATGAAAAAAAAAAAAGGTTTGGTAAAAATGTCGTTCTCTAACAATAAATCTTGTATCCTGAACGTTAACACGTGCTATGCAATAGTATGACTAAAACATTACAATATACAAACCTTTTTTTTTTCTCCGCAACAAATGTACGCAGTTATGTTGAATGTTGATTTTATTTTTCTTTTACGGTTTATCCCGTCCATAGCCGGGTATATAGGCATAGCATATATGCAGGGCAGAGCAAAGAGACCCTGGGAAACTAGTGTTATATGAAAATATTGTATGAAAAGTGGCAAAACTCAACGCTGTGACGAGAGAGAAGCGATGAAAACAATCAGTATTTAATTTTCTTGAGTGGGAATCGAACCAACAACCTGTTATGTTAAGTCGCACGCTTGTGTCACTGGCACGCTTGGCTTAATTTAATATGGATTTTGTATATATTAGTATTTTAAATGTCCCTGATACTGGTTGTCGTCGCATACTGCTATACATTTATATATACAATCTGTTGAAGGGAGCTAAAGTTTCAAACGTTTAACGGTACCCAAGGGAATACATTTCGCTAAATCCTTATCCTCTGATATCTGATGGAAGTTGATACTGAAAGTGTTTGAGACAATATTTATATGAAAGAGTTTTTAGTTTTCCTATTACGGAAAATTACTTATTAAGTGGAAAAATGACGTTTGTGAGTATATTGCATGTAAAAATGTTTATAGTCGCCTGTAAGTTCGTTTTTGTAAAGTAAAAAATTGTAAAATTTGTTTTTTCTTCCCTTTTAGAAATTTCGAGAAGTCATCTATTAGTGCTCCCCTAAGTTCATCAAGGTCCAAATATCAGCTGCGCTATATATAGATAATGACTGTCAGTCACTCTGATTAAAGGAGATTTTTATTTTACAGATGTATGTAGATAAAACAAACATATAGGTACACTTCGTTGAACGAAGCTATAAATTTTAATAAAAAAGAAGAATAATGGAAATAGAAAAACACTAGGTTCTCAGGTTGTCTCTATTTGCTTTTTGAGTATAAAGCTAAAGAAGAAAGCAATGAATAAACAAAAGAAAGGTTAAATAATGTTGTCAATAGGGTAAAAATTGTCGATTTTCAAGAGTCATACATTTTTTATTCCCATTTTCCTATTCAAAGATTAAGTATTTTAAAAGAAATATCGTTTTAGGGGCTATACGTTTATTAATATGCCGGTGGCGGTATAACGTTTGAATGTACGATACAAATATTTGCTTGTAAAATACAAGCTGTTCTAAGTTTGGCATACATGATCTTCCAAGAAGTTGTTTAAGATCTAAAGACTATATAAAAAGGAAGCTGCACTGTTAGTCTAACAACTGTTAGAACATTACATAAAAAGTTACTTCTCCTAAGAAAATTGAATAAGTCAGTCATCTAATAAAATAGCAGCGTTGGCGTGAAGGCGCGACGTCTGTGGGTTCGATTTTCGCACTAGGGAAGGGATTACTTCTATTTACTAGTTCTGGTAAGAAGACAAAGCGCGGCGATGAGATCCACCACTCAACACGCAAAGTTTCTAAAACAAAGTCGTGCTTGGGGAATGAAATGTACTAATAACAGGTTCCGTTTGCGTACTTTACTGTAAATGCGGGATTTTCTGTTGAAAATATATTTTTTAAATAAGAATATTAACTTTTAGATTATAATTTACACTTTTTTAGGAATCCTTTTTTATTATTAAAACTAGCGACCCGCTCGCCGCTTCGCCCGCTTTAATTACTGAATTCTTCTTCTTCCTGGCATTAATCCCGGCTATTTGCCAGGTTCTGCCTTCCTACTCAAC
>DWAO01003909.1:0-13475 GCA_018230605.1 Heliconius congener
TGATCTCCGAACGCCGCACTGGATGGCTACGCTTACAAATTGCGTTTGATCTTAATATTTCATTCGTTTATTTATTGCGTACGTCTGTATTGACGGATCGATTCTAATATACATACATATGTATGTTTAGAATGCATTCGTTTATTACGAATTTAATCTTATGTTCAAGTGTTGGAAATGTTATAAAAATAAATGTAACTTTTTAGTTTTTTTTTTCAGTTTCATGCTGTATGTATCTGTGTGGAACAGATAGTAGGGTTGACAGAGGAGATAATGTTAAGACTTACCGCCGAAATCTGCCGCGATTTGCCTATGTACCAGAGTCAGCGAGCGAAGCGAAGCAACAGCCTCTCGCGTTTACAGTCGTACGTTTGTGCTACTACTGGTCTCAAAAGATAAAAAATATGTTTTACAATTTTTTTTCTTATATAATAAGTATAGCTTCGTGCTTGTATTATATAACTACCCCTTAGAGGGAATCTAGTGTTAAGACACTCCGTTCCCAGCTTTTCGTTGAATTTTTGAGATATTGCGTGTTAGGTGACGAACCATAACGTCGCGCTTTGTCAAAACAATCGTCAATCGTTGAAATAGATGCTCACTTAAAATATCAATACGCATATTTAATAATTCAATGGAATTTTACATGTTGATATAAAATTCATATTAGTTGGTTAGGAAAATGATATTTATACCATGTGTACGAATATATGTGGTGTATTTGTCGTTAACAAATACTGTAAATGGAGACCGCTAAACCAATACGTTTATTATATTTATAAATATTATGGAACAAGCTTTGAAATGCAGAGAATTTTATATAATTATTTTGTCATTTTTATATGAAAATTAGGCTTTATGTAATGTTATGATAAACATACACCCTAATTTTATATGGTTGTTTTGTTTTTGAATAATACTTAAAAAAAATGTATCCGAAGGACCCTTAAAAGAAGTTATAGGAAATATGTAATAATTTTCTTTTAATTTAATTTGACTATAACGTATATTTCTTTTCATGTGTATACTCAACGTTTAGATAGCAATAAAAGCCAAAGTTGAATGTAAATCATACATATTTTCTATAAAACTTGGTGGTTCAAAGTAAATTAAGGTTCAAAATAATGCCCAATATGTTTAGTCTAAAAACGCAATGATGATTGATGATTGATGTCGATATTAGATTGGGGGAATGATTTTTTTTTTCACTTCCCCGCTTTAGTAAAGCTAAGCGCATGTCTAGCGCAAAGTGAATTATTGCGGGAATTAGAGTGCGTACGTATTGTGAACTTTTAATAGATGTAGGTACTTCCCGTTAACCTACAATCTTGATATTAGTACGGAACCCTCGGTGGCGAGTGCAACACACACACTTCGTATCAATCTTTTTTAATATCTACAAATAGTAAATAGTAGTAAATCGCATTTAAGCGCTGCAAACATATTATATTATATATTAAAACAGGAACGTAATTCCTTGTAGGTACTTATCAAACAAATAATTCACATGCTTAAGCGAGCGAAGCTGCGAGCTGGTAGCTAGTTCTTAAAAAATATATTTTATTTAAAAGCTCACTGCAAATATTTTACTTAACTAATACAAAAGTGGGCGTTTACTAAAAAGAAAAGACAAAACATCGTAATTGCTACATTTGTTACCGTTCTCATAAAAAATAGTAGAGACTGATACACGGGCTTGCTCGCTTATACTTATTTTTTATATTATAGCCAAATGATAAAATTAATAAAAAATAATAATAAAACGCATCCTATATCCTTGTTTATACCTCTAAGAATATGTGTATAAAGTGTTATGATAAACGTTTCAGTAGACTTGGCGTTAAAGAGTAACAGACAAGCTTACATTAAAATTTATAATATTAAGTAATATTTGAAATATTAATGCTCTCAGAAAATACCTTAAAGGTGTTTACACATCAAACGGTACGATGTAGGCTTAACCGTTTTATCTTGGGATTAGTATATATTCCAGCCAATTTACGTGACTCCCTGTTACATGATGAGCCTGTGTTCGCAGGATCAAGTGATAACTTTTTGTTTTCCAGGAAAAAGTATTTTGATTACAATACCAATACCTTTCCTCTTTTGCACTACGAAGGCAATAATTATGTTTTAAATATAATTTTGCTGTGTTATTATTTAATTTTGTTAATAATTTTAGAAGTCATTGTATTTATGGTTATAAGGTTAAAAAAATATAGTTATAAGGTTAAATAGTAAAAAATAATCATCTGTAATAAGTAAGAGGCCAGTCCTAGCGCAGAGGCAAAAGCTTGCGGTTATAAACGCGGCGGATTTTAGGTAAGATTCCCAATCGTAGAAATAATTAGTATTTTCATCTCCTCGTTCTGGTAACAAGGCAAAGCGCGGCGTTGAATTCCACCTCTCAAGACGCAATGCCTACAGAATTTGGTCGGAAAGTGGAAAGCGGATTGTTTTAACACTAAGTTGCGTCTGCCTACCCTGCCATGTGCGGGATATATCTCATGTGGATATATGAAGCGTGAAGCTAAAACAGTAATAATAATATATAATAATGAAAAAATCTATTGCATTTGATGACTATGAAAGTGTTCATATATATTACATGTATTATTATACGCCTATACTTTCCGCATTTAAAAACAAATAAAGATTACACGACAACCAGATTCATAATTCCCGTTTGATAAGAGACAAAACACTAAAAAGAAAAATAACTATTTGTCCAAATTTGTCGCAAAAAAGAGGCATATGAAGATAATCTATGTAATTTTTTTGGCTGGACGCTGTAAACACGGTTTTTATTTCCTTTCCTCGCGCGTCCTTTTGTACAAAAACTGTTGATAGCTATTTGCATACCATCTATGTACGACAATCCCCACATTAAATAAGCTTCACAATTTCGCGTCCTTTTTTTTTAAATATTCAGTTACTTAAAGCAAAATTTATACTGAATAAAAATTCTATAATAGTCTTAACAATAGTCCTTGCCTGCTGACATTGCTTATTAAGAGTAACAACGGCTATTCCACCTTTTTTTTAAAGCGGACTATAAAAATCGCTGTGCACGGTGACTTTACTTTTTAGTTTTTTTGCTCAAATTGCAATTAGTGAGGAGTTTTGCGAATCCTCGTCGTGGTGTCAGAGATTGATGACAATGGAAATTTTATACATCGTTAGTCGGGACCACGTTAGGTGAGTGCGCTCTTTTATCAGTAATCCTTACTGCTTGAGAACACCTTGGCTTATCACACGCAAGAGGTGACATATGATATTTAAAGTATTAATCATACAAAAATATTATAACAGCTGCTTTTCTTGATTGTTATCGTTAGCTGGCTGAGGGCGATAATATAAATTAATGCTGGAGGAAAGTCACATAAAAAGCATGAGGACCCCCCGAAGGGCATGTATAAATAGGTTGATGACAGTAGACGAGGCGAAAGATTTATGTAGGGATCACAAAGCAAGTAAGCTTTATATTCATGGCGCAGAGGCACAGGCGTGTGACTGTAACGCGACAGTTGTGGA
This sequence comes from Heliconius congener, assembly GCA_018230605.1. NCBI lineage: Eukaryota > Metazoa > Arthropoda > Insecta > Lepidoptera > Nymphalidae > Heliconius > Heliconius congener. The sequence continues at coordinate 3,535 of DWAO01003909.1, forward strand.
TTCGATTGTCATTCGGAGAAATGAATTATTAGGTCACAGTGGTGTATTTCCGAAGCATTGCGTCAGGAATTGGGGAACGGAGTGTTTTAACACTAAGTTTTGTTTGCCTCCTCCTTTATGCAGGATACAGGGTGAAGCTGAAAAAAAGTATAATAAAAATTATCTAATGTTTCTTCAGCATTTCTCGTCTTTTACGCATATAGTTATGTATATATTACATACGAACTAATAAATCTACATAATATATAAATTCATAATAAAAAGAACAACCTATTTTACGAAATCTTTTCATCTTAAACGTCGAGGCTCAATATAGTTACAAGAGTATAGTTGTAGTAGTCCTATAGTTACAAGAGAGTTGATTCTCCCAAAATACACAAGTGACAAAACTTAATTTTTTTTAAATCTGTAACAATTTAAATAAGCACCTGTTATTTTTGTGCGTCAGCATTAAACTGATCGGCAATTAATCGGCAGCTAATAGCCTATAAATTTTGTCACCGCAACAATATATAATGAAAATCGAAAGCGATTATTCATTTTTAAAATACCTACCTTGTTTTCAAACAATATAACGTAAAAAAATACTTATACGATTGTACGTGACAATCAATTTTTATCCTGCGGATGGGTATTATTGCTGGGCTGTACACCCGGACTCATTCGTTTGTGTTTATCAGCAGGGAAACCGATAACCCACATTCCGCTCGGTCTGACGCAATGCAGAGATTAAAGGCTTTCGCTCGTAGTGCCGTGCCGGTGGATGGTGTTGGCGGGATCCACTATAAATTCAAACTGACGTATTTTTGACATCTGCACAGATAATCTAATCATATCTCCAATAGACAATAGACTGAAATTAATAGATAAGATAAAAAAAGTGCTAAGGAAAAAATATATTTAAATTGCTCACGTTACTATACATGTAACTCTAATTAATTAACAAAAACATAATAGCTGGAATACTTGGTTTGAAAATAGTAAGAACGTTCAAAATAGAGCACAATAAAGAGATAGGACTCCTTGTGTTCGTGAAATAAAAGGGAACCCTTTTAGAAGCGAAAACAAAGGCGTAAATCTTTGTTGGCCGACTGGCTGACATACTGTTACATTCAGTTAATCCGGCGATCTGACTGAGGTCCTGGTTCACTTGACATCGGAACTCTCCTTTATGTCACGCAGCGTTAAGCCCTTCTGTCAGATGTTTACTTCAATCGTATCGTTTCGATTTGCGAAAAAATATTATTTGTTTTACCTTTATTTAGATTTGAAAAAAGAAATCATATAGATATGTTAATCGGTTGATTGGCATATGATAGACTGGTTTCATTTTACAGAACCTTACGTTACGTGAACGTTTGTCGTTATTTATATTTTATATTCCTTTTTTAGCGACATTTCGTGTTGAATGGCGAGCCTCCACGCCACGCTTTGCCTAGATACCAGACAGATAAAAAGAATATATTACATTTAAATATTTAATTTCCTCGAGTACGAATTAACCCACATCCTGTTACGTTCACAGTCAGACAATTTTACCCCTGCGCCACGATTAGCCTCATGTTAATATTTCTTTATATTTATACGATTGCCACTATTTAATATTATAATAGCTCTTTTTATGTTTACCAATAAAACCTTATAAACTTTATTTAACTCACGATTTTCGTAGTTGTATGAAAACATATTGCATTAAAAAATATTCCATCATTTGGATTTTTATTTCAGATAATATTTGTCTTGGAAACAAAATAATTAAGAAGGCGTATCGTTCATCGTATATGTACAGCAAAAATAAAGAGCTGTACTTACATGTATTTATATTGTACTGTCCCAGTACAAACTCTTAATTTATTGGCATTGATACTGTCAAGGTTCCAGATTTCATGTAATAAGTTAAATCTCATACCGAGGCAATAATAGCAGTGAATGTTGATTCAGCTTCACGCTGTATCCCGCTTATAGTGGGAACCTAGTGTTAAGACACTCTGTTCCCTACTTGCCGCCAAATTTTTCGAAGTATTACGTGTTGAGTGGAGGAACACAACGCCGGGATTTTGCCTTGGTGCCCCAGAGAAGAAATAAAGGAAGAATGAAAATATTAATAAATAATAATTAATTCCTCTTAGTGACGAACCCGTAACCGTCGTGCTACAGTCACATCTTTGTGCTCCTGTGCCACAACGATCTCAGAGTACTTGCTATTTAAATATTTTTCAGTATAAAATATAAAATGTTGGACAAGAAAGACCCTTACGCTAATGAACATGAATAAGAACAATTTAAGAAAATTCTGTAAAGAGAATAGTTCAAATATATTTCTGCTAAGGGGAACAGAGAGATCAGTGAAGTGTTTAAGACATTTCGATAAGTGCTCGGGCTATCTTTTAATTTAGTTAATTGTGAGTCACAGTGGAGAGCTTCAAGTTGTTCTTGAGATATCACGAATGTCTTTATCCAATTTATTTAACGATGGAGGCGTTCTCATTAGAGATCGTAGTGGACGGGCCCGAGGCGTCTCAGCCGTCGAATGTTGGCTGCTTTCGCTTCGCTAACGTCTTCTTCGTTAGTTCCGAGGGCTAGTAGGTACTTAGATATCTACAATACCTTTTGCTCCTAGCTTGTCAATAGATCTGAAAAGTATCATGTTTAGAGTTACAGTATAATCTTACATATTATATTAAAGTATAAAACCACCGTGGTTTTTAATATTTATGTATAATATGTAAGATTATACTGTAAGATTGAGGCCGTCGGCACAAAAGTATGGCTGTAAACCTGATGGGCTTGATTCTCAATCGGGGAAATGAATTATTATTTATTACTATTTTTATTTTTTCATTCTAGTAACATGGCTAAGCGTTGCGTTGAGTCCCACTACTGAACACATAGTACTTCGTAAATTCGGCAGAAAGTGCGGAACGGAGCGTCTTCAGGGTGGACAGAGGGAACAGTAGGTTCCCTTGCTATATGCGGGATACCGCGTGAAGCTGATAATTCGCTATAAAATTTATATATTCTTTCCAGAAACTCATATTTGAACAGTAAAATTCATTGAGAAATATTACTAACATAAACTTTTATCTTCACGGACGTCTTTTCGCCACGTGTTCCTGACAATATGATATAGACAATGCCTCACAAAAGGATTGTGCTTCGTTTGCACACTGTAAGGTACTTTCCTACTACTAGTACGTCATTTTTACACTGTAGCTGAAAAATGTTCTACGCTAGAAATAGCAACATAGTCCAGTGGGTCGTATAAGTAATGTAGATTGTTCGTGATCTAAACGAGGCACAAGAGACAATGCGTTTGAAAAGGGTGAACTACATCGTCCTCACGTTCCTGAAATATGATTTCGATAAGTTGTAAGCTATTGGACGGGGTTTTTCTTTTTATGAAATTTCTTTGTTATTTACTGTTTAAATTGTGATATTATATACTTTTACACTAGTCGTTTTTACATTTTAATATTAGTTTTTATAATATACACATTTTTCTAAGTACCAGTTGTGGCCAATCATGGCGGAAGGGCCCAAACATGACTGCAAACGCGACAAGTTGGGGGTTTTTAGGGTTCAATATTTCATTATTATTGAAATGAAATATTGAATATTTTTCCTTTTTTTCGGTCTTATGTCGAGGTAAAGTGCGGCGTTAAGTTCCGAAACTCAAAACGCAATGCCTCCAGGATGCGGCGGAAAGTGGGTAGCGGATTGTCTTAACATTAGGCTCCCTCTACCTACCCTGCTCCATACGGGATACAGCGAGAAGCTGTGTCTATTTACATTTATTTAATCATAATAATAATCAAGTCAATGTGATTGCAGTAAAAATATAATTATGTAAAACAAGTATAGTAATAGTATCGTAGCCGTTACTAGTTATTGTTTCATTCGTCGAAATGTACCAGAAATATGAAATGTATTATGGGTTAGCTATTGTTTGTCAAGCTATTTTTGCATCGGCAATTAAAAATATCAAATAAAATACACAAGCAAAATAGTTCATTTTAATAAAGAATCTGTAATTGTATCTCACTGGTATAGATAAATTTGTACATATAATATAAATTTTAGCTAACTCATTGATTTCAAATTGATGTGAAAATCTATTTTTCCCCAATAATATTTATATTAGAACACTAAACTTTTTTTTTTAATTTGTCTTTACGTCTATCCGTTTACTAACACTAACCTCAGAAACTGATTGACAGCTTAACTGATTTAAATGCAATAATTGTATTTAAAACAAGCTTCCCTTTAACATTTAAAGTTAGTTTTATAGATAAAAAAGTTATAATAATATAAATATATGCCTGGAATGGTAATGTTATATAATAAGTATTTAATGTTATTGACTGAAACTTTAGCTATCAATGTGTGGCTATTGTCTTTAAAATTAAATTCTATTACGTTACGAAAGTAATCCAGATGAGAAAATAAATAATAGTGTAGAACAAGCGGACGAAGCCGCGAGCGAACGATAGTAGTTAATAAAAGACAAAAAATGTACTTTATTATACGACAAAAGAACAGATGAAATACGTTATTAATCACTCGATATGTTTCTGAGAAAAATATTATCGTCACATGTTCCCGACACACCGAGATTAACACGTCCGTTCGTTACGTCGTCATAGAATAGAGAGTATGAGAATGAGAATATTTTTCTGTAGGTGTATATACTGTTCATATATAACGAGAAACTAAACGTTTGTATGAGTTTATGCTTACGAAAGCTTAGTTAAAAAATTGCTTATAATTTTATAATTTTTTTTCTTTATATAATATATTTTGTACGTTATTTTTGTCTGTGAAATACATGCAGGGGCTCTAATATATTGACGTGAATGTGGACACATATTTTTTTATCGTATTATAAAAAAAATACTTGCAAACATCGCATATATTTTTATACCTTTTTTCAAGTCAGTTATAGGTACCTATATCTAAATTACAGCATAGTGGCGCAGTGGGGCGAACATTAAATAGTATATTTTTCTTCTATTAAATGATACAGAAGATTGAAGTATCATCATCTTATCATTTCTTTAAAAAAAATTGCAAAGCATGATTTGTGTTTAGATTATTACTTTTTAGCTTAACGCTGCCTGCACATATGACAATAGACACTGGGAACATATTGTTAGGATATTCCGTTCCCACTTTCAGCTCATTTTTCTAGACTCAACTTTAAGCTTTACTCATTAATCAAACGGGGAAAAGAAAATAATTCATTGTCTGGACTGGCAATCGAATTCACAACGTTAATATATGTAGTACCACTGCGCTATGACAGGCTAGGTTTTATATTATAAAACGACGACATAGGCCAGCTGTGGCGCAAGTGTACAAGCAAGACTGTAAATGCGACACGTTGTGGGTCGATTCCCACCTGATGAAATCAAATATTTAATTTTTTAATTTTTTCGCTCTGGTAACGAATCAAAGCGTGGCCTTGACTTCTGTCAATCAACACGGAATGCCTTTAGAATTCAGAGGAAAGCGGGGAAGGAGAGTTGAACACTAGGTTCCCAGGTTCTCTCTACCTAACCTAGCAGGGTGAGCGGGATACAGGATAAATCATAAAAAAGTATATTACAATATATACTAAAACATCATCATTAAAATTCGTGCGTAAAGTATAAAAAAAATCAATTAAATTTTATACCTTGACTTAATTTCTCAAATCTATAAACTACCTATTTATTATCTTTCATTTCTATTTTATATTTTGTTTTATCTTAGAATTATTATTACAGTATAAACCAATAATATCACAAAAGTATATCGACATTTATTTTAGTATCCTTGTTTAAAAGAATCATTTTTATATATTCAACTCAAGTTTTTACTGTCTAGAATAATACTTCCATATAATATTTTTTATATATGAGTACCATTTTATTCAATGTATGAATTTGCTGCTAAGAATGTCCCACAGGGATCTCTGCTTTATTCGAGATTACTGGATTTTCTAATTTGTGAGCTATTTAATTATTTTTATTCACTGCTGCCCGTGGCTTTGCTTACTTATACTTTATTTTTAGTACAATTTAATACACAACGAAAATTTAATATGCTAAATTATAACATTAGGTATGTATTTTGTTTACTGCGCAAACAGATTTTTTAATTATATTAGTAAGAATGTTTAATATATATCGCTTCCTTTTTTAACACCAATAGATGCTGCAGGACAAGGAAAGAAGACAATTTTTTAGGCAGTTTCTTATAACTTTTTTAAAATAAATAGCCTATAAATGTGCAAAATATAATAAACTGCAGAATATAATAAACAATGCTTGAAACTGTCCTTTTAGTAGGTATACGGTATATTCTTTAGAGGTTTCTCTCAAAAGTGCGAGGTGTGTCCCCGTATTTTCAATATTTGATATTTCAATAATATTTTACATGTAAACTAAAGTAGAATTACAAACATATAAAAAATAATATTAACATAACATATTTAAAATATAAAGAAAAATAGAAATTTACGTATACATCTGTCATGTAATAATAAAACTATTTTAAAATCTTGTTTTTATAAAAGTAACTTAAATTTATTTAATACCCTTGGAAGTTAAATAAGAACTTTGAAGTATTATTTTAAAATTGAACTAGTCTTTAATAGAACGATACGTAATTTATGTGAAAGGCGGCGTTGACTTCCGCCACTCAACACGCAATGTCTCCGGATATCTTTGGAAAATTAGAATCGGAAATGTCTTAAGTCGAAACGGAGAATCTGAATACTCTCCCGGTCTCCTAAGTTCTCTCTGCCTTCACTGTTATATGCGGGATACAGCACGCACCTAAAAATCTTAGTGCGTATTCAAATTCAAGTTATATAATATTATATTAACATAATATAAACAAAATAAAGTTATTTTCCTGAATAATAAATATAATATTTTTTTGTCAATTGAATATTCGGGATAAAAGGCTCGAATAAGCATGAAATTCGGCTTTGCCGTCGCCTGTCAACAGACAGAAATGATACGCACCATCAAGTAATTATCTCGTTACCCATTACAACTGGAAATATAGGGTTACCAATTAACAATTGTTACTGCTGACTCAAATAAAATAGGCGTTCAGTTTAATACCTATTTTCATTTATGTTTTGCTCTATGAACATACGGAATGTGGAAATGTTCATTATAATAAGATACTTAATTTATATATTAATAAAGGTTGGTATTTTAAACAATATGAACAATTCTTCGTCTAAAAATTAATTTAATCAACAAACAACTTTCCAGCTTGCACATTTATGAGATTCCAAAGAGTTGAGTGACAGAAGCTAAATAGTAGCTGGTGTTATTAAACTAAATTACAAACAAGAGCTCTCTTTTGGTAATTTGCTTTTTTTTTTTAACTTATCCGTTGTATTTGTTGTATTGTAATTATATGATATTTTCTAAATACTCCGCTGCCCAATTTCCGCCGAATTCTGGAGGAATAAAAATAAAAATATTAAATAGTTCACTTCTTCGTGTGGGAATCGAACCCGCAACCTATTACGCTTACAGTCACACACTTGTGTCCCAGGGCCACGACTGGCCTCTATATAACAATATTTTTTTAAGGTCTGAAACCTGTTAATTCCTAGAATTAAAGTTCACCTTAACGTACATGATGATATGTTTAAAATAATGAAAGGAATAAATATATCAGCTAGTTGTAAACAAAAAGTAAAGACCATGGGACCATAATGGAGAAACTCAAAAAAAAAATTAAAACACTATTAAACATTTTTAAATTATATTGTAGTTGTTAAGCGATTAATTTCGCTCGTGACGTTAAGTTACGCTACTAAACACGCAATGCCTCCAGAAATTGCACAAAAAAGGAGAGTTGAGTTACTTAACCCTTAACCACTGACGTATGTACTTAGTAGTAGTAGTCACTTTAGCAAATGTTTGATTATAATTTAATTTTGCGTGAGCATTCGACTAATTAGGTACTTACTTGCCTTATCTTTATATAACTCATCGAAAGAAAGTGCCGATTCTTTAGACGAAAAATGTAACGACGAAAAATACAGCTGCTCAAGAAAATATATTATATAGGATATTTTTATATAGGATATATAGGATATTTTTGCTACCAATTCTTTTATACTGCAAATTATGACTCTACAGAGCGAAATTGCAAATAATGTCTAACATTTATAAAAAATCTTGGAAAAAGGTACACAACATCATATCTTAACCACAAAAACTTTCAAGTCTCATTTCTTATTAAGATAAGAAATGAGATAAGTCTTGTCTTAGGCGAGGATAAGGGCATTTGAACTGGACACCATCGATGAAATTTGTAATAATAAACAATTGCTACATATGTTTCAAGCGGAAACGTGGCATAATCCGCTATAACTATTATAAGCCGGTCTGCCTGCAAGGGCTCAAAACTCACCTGCAACAACTTCTGCTAAGAAGTGCTTTCATTTTACTTCTATTATTATTTTTTTCTAATTAAAACTTTTCTTATTATGTAATTAAGTTAATAAATATATTTAGAAGAACCTACCGATTTTTAGAAAATGTCTCTGTAATTTTAGGTACTATTGTAGTTACTGATTAATAAATATTTTTTATGAATATAAATATTGTTTTTTTACTATCCTTATTTTATAAAAGACATGCTTAATTAAACAAAAAAAATATAATAATAATTTTTGCATTTAATTGAAGAAATAGAATGCATTCAAAACATGTACTTATGTCGTGCGTAGGTCAGTGGTAGTGACACGGAATTACACGTCAGTGGCTAAGGGTTAACACTAGTTCCCTCTGCCTACTCTGATTGTGAAGTGAAGTGATGCTAATTCAAATTGTATTTAAAAATTCGATGTATATAAAAATGATATACAAGCCACTCTAAATTTTAGTTGGAGTATTCAAAATTTCATATCAAATAAAAGGATAGTAACAGTTATGCATTGTGGTCAAAGGAGCTATAATAGTTTCAAAAACTACTATTGTATGAGCTGCGCAGCCGTCGAAGCGTGTTTATTGTTTTCACGCGAACAACTTGCTCAAACTACAAGAAAAGTCAGTTACTTTGACTGAAAAATTATTATAACCGTCGTAGCTGTGAATGTACATAACTTTAAGAAATCATAAAATATTTATAAGCAGTTACGTAAAAACTTTAATAATGTATGTACAGGTAATATATTCCATATGAGGTCAGTCGTGGCACAGGGGCACAAATGTGGTTGTGGGTCGGGACTTGTTGTGGGTTCTATTATTTATTTATTTATTTTTATAATTTTTTTTTTTTTATTATTCTATCCCATAATGTATTACTTATTAAAATGTATAAATTAATTTCTTTGATTTTTCGGTAAAAAATGCGGAACGGAGTGTCTAAACACTCCCTCTGCCTACTCTGCTATGAGAAGGAAACAGCGTGAAGCTTTGATTACATTTGATTTACATATCATATATTTTGTTTCTTTCTCTGTATTGATTTTTATAAACAAGATTTTTTATCCTGACAATATCGATCCCATTTTATATCTAAAATGGGATTTTATGGATTTTATATCTAAAATAGGCTCGATATTGTCAGGAAAAATCAGTAGTGTTGACATTAACCTGTCTTGGTTGCAAAGAAAAATGTTCATGTATATTTATTTTGACTTACAATGTAACAAAGGAATAAAAAAACTAGAATTCTCACTGCCTCCTTACCAAAGCGAGGTTGAGTGGGATTCAAATCCAGAACTTATCGCGTTTACAGTCGAACTTTTGTGCCGCTGCGCCACAACTTTTCTGATCTAATTACATTGAAATATTACCCCTAATATTTTAATCTAATTGTAATTGGCAATTTAATCTAATCTAATTGTAAAAGCTAGTAATAAAAAAAATGAATTTCTCGATTTGTAATAAAATATTCTTCTAGTGAACTTTTAAAAACACCTA
>DWAO01003910.1:0-13474 GCA_018230605.1 Heliconius congener
AAAAATCTATATTATGACTCTATTAATGGATATTCGAGTGTTTGTTAAGTAAATGTAATACTATACTTCCATTAGTCGGACAACTTTCATATTTTATGTTATTTCTACCTTATCATATTGGAAACCACATATCGATGTTAAAATTATTATTAGACTTAAATTGATTTATGTATAAATTGAATCGACAGAATGTATCTATAATTCCAGATAATTGAGGAGCATGGTGAGTTAACACAAGTTTCTTCGTCCTTATACGATATGGCGAAGCTACGCGAACATATTTTTAACATTTTTAAAATGCTATTCAACAGTGTTCACACCCCACAAATAAAACAAAATCCACAAATAAAATAAAAAAACCTAAGATGGTTTCTAAGTTGCGCGGATACATATTTCACTACGTTCAAGTTTTTCCACGTTTCCTACAAAACTGTTATGCAAAGATATTTATCTAAAAAAACACCAAGACATATGGCTCAACTCACCTGCACTTTATGCCAGTGGCCATCATTCAAATTACTACCAACAGTTATAATTTGGGCACCTCCACCCAAATTGTATCGCAGCCTCAAGGCACCGTCCACTAGTTTCAACTCAAAAAAGTCGTAAGTCCCACCATCATCAGTATACAAGAGAAGACCATTTGGCTGATCAGTTTTAAATTCAAGTTCTAAAGTGCCGTTCAATCCGGCGTTCCACTTTTTGAACTGGGAGTACGGGTTTTGCTTGTCCAGAACGAAGGCCAGGTTCCGGTTGAGGGTTAGAGAGAGAAGGCAGAAGAGGATGTAGCGCATCGTTCTGACGTGAACCGACATGGCGAGCACGTCATCAACCGACTGATGTCCTTTTGCGTTTCATTTCTTGCGGCCCTGAAACAAAATATAAAATCAATCATATAATCAACAAAATATAACTTTTATTTATATGTTTTTATTGCAACACGCATAAATGCTTTTATATTTTTATTTCCTCACTTCGCTTTCTTCGCTTCACTTTCACGGTGTCGACTTCTACCAGTCGACACGCAACACCTGGAATTATTTTATTGAATACGGCAAAAAGTTCGAAATGGAAGTGTCTTAACACTAGGTCCCCAGATTCCCTCCCATCTGAAGAAAAAAATCCTTCACGATCATAATAAATATCATTATCTCCATATTTTTAAACCTTACTGACTGAACAAAAAACTATTGCATTCAGTATGACCATGTTGGTAGGTATTAGCTGTTAACCATTTGCGTGATAACATTATAATTAAATAGTCAATAGTTTATATTTCAAGGTTACGAGCGCAGTAGGTATTTGAATGTGCTGTATAATATTTTTCACTGCGTTATAGAATAATATTATTGAAACTTGGCCTCATCCATAGGCGGCGCGGGTCACAATGAGTGACCGTGAATGCGACTTATTTTGAATTCGATCTCCACTCGAGGAAATTAAATATTTATGTGAATTTATATTTCTGTTTCATCGCTTTGGTGTTGAGGCAAAGGGCACCACTCAACACGCAATGCCTCTAGAATTCAGCTTAAAGTGGAGAACAAAGTGTATTAACACTAGGTTCTCTTTGCCCACTCTGCTGTGCACGGGATACAGAGTGAAGCTAATTTTATTTATCACACGACACGTAAAGATACCTACATAAATACATAAAAACTGTTTTAATTATCAAGAATTAAATAAAAAGTCTCTACAAAATTGTCTAATGAGTCTCACTCAACTCAACTTCCAACTCTCAATTAAAAACTCAAAAGTACCTGCCAAATCTATGAAACTTTCAAAAAAAATTTTTACCAATTAAGGCACAAAAACACTCGACTCAAACACTAAATACCAACTGTAAGTATGCAAGCAATGTTTCTTGCCAGAACTATATTGCAGGTAAAAGGTGCTTAAAAGAACAAAGCGGCCGATGTGGGGGAAACTAGGCCGTCTGTGGGAAGACTAATCAGTAGAGAAAACAAAAGGACTTCTAAAATGCAAGTTTTGAATGCTTGTAGAATATTCGCGGTTGGAAAATATAGCTATATTTAGACAGAGCCAGCAATCGTATTCGTTGGAAATGTGATAAGAGTTAAACGCCGTCGTGGCAAAAATAGTCAATCGTGGTGCAGTGGCTTAAGCGCGCGACTATAAACGCAGCTGAAATGAAATATTTAATATCTTCATTTATTTACTCAAGATGTATTGCCTTCAGAATTCAGCGAAAAGTGGGCAACGGAGATCGTCTTCGATTCGTCTTCGTGGGAACGGATTGTCTTAACATTAGGTTTCATGGTTCCTTCTGCCTACCCTGATATGTGCAGGATATATAGCGTGTAGCTAAAAATCTAAATCCTGAACTAATAATATCAACAAACGACCAAATATTTAACAAAATATATCTCTAAAATATAAAAATTAGTACAATTTTTTGTACAAACATTCCAAGCGAATAGGAATTTTATAAACCCTCTCTTATATTTTAAAGACGCTTTAATAAACAAAGCTACAGCTGAAAGAACAAAGGCTGTACACCGGAAGACGTAAAACCCAAATAAAAAAAGGAAAAAAAAAAACAGTGAATTTTATTAAATTCTCAACCATTTTTAGTTTTGAAAAATTTTTTGGAAACATAAAAATCTTTTACGTTTGTACTAATATTTCTGTTAAGCCGGAGGCTTCCTTGATGTTATTAAGTAATATAAAAATATATATGGAGTGGTACTCTTGTGTTGTCAGTGAGAATGGTGGTAATCGCGACAGTTGTGGGTTTGATTCCCACTGGGTCAGAATTATTATATTTAAAAATGAGATACAGTCTTAACACTAATGTTTCCCTGCTGACCTGCTTTTGCTATAACGGAAAAGAGTGATGCTAAAAAGTTTTATAATAACACGACTTTTGAAATTTGATATAAGAGAAATCTTACAACCAGTACATGGTCGTTATTACACACAGTGCGGCGTTAAAATCCGCAAAATCATCATTAATCAATCAATGTCTATAAAATAGCTCTTTACCAAAATATTAATAATAATAATTATAAAGTACCCTCAATCAATTAACATAACCAACACAAAATTCAACCAGATCATCCATTAACAAATCGCTTACTCCATTATAAATCCATCTGAAACATCTTCTTATTACCGATTCGAGTGCACGAAGTTGGCACCGTCCACCGTTCTACTTGCTTCTTGCAATCGCTCTTCGATTTCACGAACTGTTTTACTCAATTCATCGACAGAACTTCGTCTCTCGTATAAACTTTGTTTTTAATTTCTTAAGCGCTAAAGAGTTTATTGTGCAGTTCCGATATAAATGTAAAACTAGTTCTAGATTTTACGGTATTTAAGAGGACGTGATGAATTTTTCTTTTTTTGTCTCGTAGGTAAATAGAAAATAAAAAATAAGTAATTCTTAACCGTCGTGGCGCAGTAGCACAAAGTTTGCAAATGCGACAGTGGAAAACTAGATTTGATTCCGAGTGGATATTCGGAGGAATTATTTTTTTCTTTTGTTTTTCTCGCTCCGGTAACGAGAAAACACGCGGCATTGAATTTCGTCACTCAACACGCAATTTCTCGAAAATTGGGCGGAGAACGGGGAATTGAGTGTCCTAACACTAGGTTCCCTCTGGAAAAATCTCTCCTCCCCTCTAATAATCTCCAATATAGTAACATTATTTGTTTTACTATGTAGATCAAACAACACCTATATAATATAATAGGTATTATAATTTCAAGCAATTTCCACATATTGTTAGGTAGATAAAGTGAACATCACGCTTTGACCCTTGGAACCTAGTACTTACACACTTCTACTTCTCTCCTTCTGCCTCATGGAGACATTCCGTTAAGTTGCAGACCGAAAAAATATTCAATATTTCATTTTCTCGGATAAGAATCGAGCCCACAATCTGTCACGTTTACAGTTACACTTTGCGCCCCTGCGCCACAACTTGCCTCAAATCTTAATATAAAAAGCATAATATAACGCAATATAAAAGCGAAGGCCGTTTATCGAAACGTGTTCGTTTCTCACGATCGCATAAAGCGAGTAGTTGTGAATAAACTAAAACCAATGGCTCGAAAGTAATGAACCGCCCGATGCGAATATTCTGTTGTTAATATATCAATATAATATTTCTTTGTAGACAGAGAAATCCTTTATTATTATTCTTTAGACTGTTTGCTAATGTACGTATATAGAAATATACAAATACTATATCATTTTTATAGTTCCGTACGCCAAGGGTAAAAAAATCAACTGTCTAACTAACACGGTTCATGAGATACAGCCTGGTGACAGATAGACCGACGGGAGGACGCACACGATGCAGTGTTGGATGAGAAGAAGAATGTGAAAGAAAGATGAATGCTGTGGAGATGCGATCTCTTCGCAAGATATGCAGAGTCAGTTTAGCTGATGGGTTCCGCAATAAAGAGATACACAGAATTGCACTAGCGAGGATGTCACGGTGTAAATGAAGAAGAACGACTCAGCTGGTTTGGCCACGTCGAAGGAATGAGTGATGAAAGAAAGGCAAAAAAGATTTATTAAGGAAAAGTGAGCCGTAAGAGAGATTAAGGAAGACTTCGGCTGACCTTCGAAAACACAGTCTCAAACCTACTGGGGTAAGGTCACAGAGACAGCGGTAGCGTTTAGCGTTCTCTCCTACTGCTAGGGATACAGCGTGAAGCTAAATTAGATTAGATCTTTATTGTAGTAAATTAGCCACAATGTAAATAAGTAACATAATTATCCAAATTATAATTAAATCAAACAAATCTAAAGTTCTGAACAAAACCTCTACAATCTTGACTACATGTTTTCAAATTCATGTTTAACTTTTAGCCTACCTTTGTTAGCTCAGCTTGAAGCCTAAAGCGTATAATATTGAGGGCATAATATAACATGGCACAGTGGTACAGCGTGCGACTGTAAATCCGACGGTATTTGATTCGATTTCCACTCGAGCGAAGGGAATTAATTATTTAGTGTTTTAGTTTCCTCGCTCTGATCTGAACAATACAAAGTGCGGCGTTGCGCCACGCAATACCTCGAGAATCGCCGGAAATTGGGAAACAGCTCTTTTTAGTGTTAAGAAAAACTTTCTTGATACTAACAAGAGAGAGCTCTTTCTACACTGCAATATACGGAATACGTAGTGAATCTGTAAATGATAATAATAATATAACGTATTATCAATTCAACACATTTTCGCTTTTTAGGCTCAAAGTAACAAACCCTTTTCTAATAAGAATTAAAAAGTTAATAAACTTCACTTAACGTCATGATGTCACCTGTCAATGTCAATTTGCCTAAATTGTTAAGAGGCGTTTAGATCTCGGTGCCCTTGGGCTAATGACAATGTTATTTATAGAATAAACTGAATATTAATGGTTAAAGTGTAAAAAATATATATATATTTTTATTCAAATGAATAAGAAGAGAGGATATCATTAGTCATACATGTGTATACTTGTAAATACAGCGAATTAAAAAGAGATAACTCTCGTTTTGACTGTGTTGATTTTTTTTATTTTTCACTAGCGACAAGAGTGACATTGCGCTATTAGACACCATCTGACTGTACATGCGATGATTGTGGGTTCGATTTCCACCTGGGCAATGATATGTATACTTTCTCCGCTCTGGTAAGCAAAGGCGCGGCCTGAAATCCACCTTAAATTTGTGCCACTTTTATTTGGAGAATAAAATATTGTGACACCTGATCCAGTCTAATCCACTATGCTGAAAAAAGCATAAAAGCAGATATATAGCTATTTCCCACACATAGCGGCGTAGGTAGAGAAAACCTAGGTACCTAATGTCGTTTCTATTAAGACATTTCCTTTTGCATTTTGAATAGCATAACTCAACGTCGTGCAACCTCGTTACCAGAGCGAGGAAATGAAAATATGAAATATTGCATTACCCCGAGTGGGAATCAAACCTACAGGTGGCGCACTTACAGTACACATGTTCAGAATAAACCGATTTAAACTTCGGCTATAGTACAGTATTAATTATTTACATCAACCACACATCAACACGCATGGCTTCGTTATTTGGGGTGAACGGTCTCTACGGTTTAATGTACAAGAAAATACTGTTCTTTTGTTTCATTTACTAACAAGGTTTGAATATTTACAGAATATCAGTGTATTTGTTAATTTAAAATGTTAATATCTATTTGGTAACGTCACGCCATGTCCGGCACAAAGCAGTGTAAAAGGAACTTGGGAACCTAGTATTAAGGTATTCCTTTATAGAGATTATATATCTTAAAAAGGCGCAGGACGAATGTAAGCGGGACAGATTGTGGAGAAGAGAGCCCGCAAGGTTTGGCAAAAAATGAGGAAATAAAGTGCTTAACGGGAACGAAGTATCTTAACACTAGGGTCCCAGGAACCTAATCTAATATATGCAAGATACAATGTGAAGGTAAACAACAAAAATAATAAATAATTTTAATAGTAAGTACTATTTGTTCTCTTATCCAAGAAGTCTTTACAAGAAACAGTTCGTAATAATCACGTCTCGTTTACATAAAATATATAACATTTGCATACTACTAAGAAACAACATACATAAATAAAGCCAACGGAGAGATCTCGTGGCTAGTTGCATTTCGTTAATGGCGGAGTTCACGCAGATACTGATCTGTTTGTATTAGGTACTGGGTTCTGTCCCCATTCGAGAAAATAAAATATATAACATTTTCATTTTCTCGCTCTGGCACAAAGTGGGTAAAGAAAGTGTCTAAATGAGAAAGGAATATCATAACTCTATTCTTTTCCAAATTCCCTATGCCAAACCTTACATATGCAAGTACCAGAGTAAAGCCAAAAAAAAATATTATTAATTTTAGTTCTTTGCATAAAATATATAGCATTTGCGTACTACTAAGAAACAAAGCCACATACATAAATAAAGCCACCGGAGAGAGCTCGTGGCGAGTTGCATTTCGTTAATGGCCTGAGGTCACGCAGATACTGATCTGTTTGTATTGCACTATATACCTATCTACAAATGTACATTACCTGTATTTAGATAGGTAACGTTGAAACTATAAATAACGATAAGAATAATTGCGGCGTTGGGTTCCGCCAGTTTAGTAATTTTTAGACAATGCGTTCTGACTGGAGTAACTTGATATCGTTCTTAGCCTGGTTACTACAGCGAAGAAATAAAAATAATTAATTCCCCCGAGTGGGAATAGAACCAACAACCGTCACGTTTACAGTCGGATGCTGTGCTACTGCGGTCATAATTGAATATCACAAGTTTTCGAAAAAAAAAACATAATTAAGTTAAACAGAATCGCAGCTCGTTATAGTAAATAAATAATACAACGAGAACTCAAACACTAAGCAAAAATTTAAGTTTTTAAAAAAGTAAAAATATATTCTCATTAATTTATTTATTTTTTAGCTTCACGCTGTGTTTCACACACAGTAGGGTAGGCATGGATCTTAGTGTTAAGACACTCCGTCCCATTAAGACACCACCGTTACCCCCCACTTTCCACCGAATCCTATGGGTGACGCCGTGCTTTGTCTCGACACCAGAGGAGATTTCAGAAATGACAATATTTTATATTTCATATCATCGAGTGGGGATCGTAGTCGAACCCACAACCACATTTAATCACAAGCTTGTGCCCCTGCGCCACTGCTCTCTTTTCATTTAAATTTAATTTAAATAAATACGTATTTGAAAAGCGAGCAAAATAAAAGGTACACGTTCCGTACCATTACACATTCCTCTATGAGATGAACGCAACAATTTACGAACAAAGCGCCTAATCCGTCGTAATTAATGAAGCAAGCGTGTCAATGGAATCTGGTATAAAACAAACCGTTTGTTATTTCGGACTGTATATTAAATAGGGAGAGAAAAAAATGCATTATAATATAAAGATTTAAAATGGCTTATCCTAATTCTATTTAAGCCGCAGGACGAATTCAATCCTCATTTTGGGAAGTTAATTTCACATCACCGGTTTGGTAGCCATCTCTATCCATACCGTACGGCAGGGCAGCCAGGCAGCTTACCAAACCAAAGAGAAAATTAAAAATGAAGATTTATGTTAATATATTTCGACCATTGATATTTTTAATTACACGTTCTTATACCAACATTTCGTGACCACACGTTTCAGAATAAATTATATATCAAGCACTGTCTGTTATCTTTTTATATGGAATTTTTTGGATATTCTATTCTTTAAGTTTAAGTTGTTTTTTTATTATACTTTAAAGTTCAAGTAGTTATTTGGGTGCAAATGAAATATATATATTTTTTTCATTTTCTTGCTCTGGTAACGAGGCAAAGCGCGGCGGTTAGTTCAGCCACTCAACATACAATGCCTCAAGGGTACGGTGGAAAGTGGAGATATTAGGTGTTTTAATAGAGATCGAAGTGACTTAACACCATGCCCCCAGGTCGCCTCTATCTACTGTGCCCTATGCGATACAACATAAAGCTGAAAGGGAAAAAAAAAGATATCAATGTCAGGTGTTTTAATTTCATTTGATAATGATGATAAAAAATTAATAGCTGTTTCTTGAAATAGATAAAAAGTTATTATGTAAGTATAAATCATCTTTTCTTAATTTAATACTCTAAACACTCTATAACAATTAAGGAGTGAAAGAAAGAATTGGCTTTTTATATTTCATTATGATTCTGATTGGCGCAAGAAGAAACCAATACTGTCATACAAAAATCAACTAGAGTCCGGGCGTAGCGCCCACACGAGAAATGTGAATGAAATATTTATTTAAAATGTACATTTACATTTCTTTGATCTGGTATCGGGCGTTGATTTCCACCAATCAACACACAATGCCTCCAAAATTCGGCAGAATGTGGAGAACGAAGTTTCTTAACACTACGTTGCCTCTGCCTATATTTTTTATGCGGGATACACCCTGAACCTGATTTTTAAATTAATTTAATAGGCAGACCAGATTAAATAAACAAAAAAAAACATTATAAATCTGAAAATTTTTCAGCCAAGCTCCTCCTAAGCTCCAACAGATTCCATCACGATCTGACTGACCTAGAAACTGATATATTTCTACCACATTGTCGACACTCCACAATCGATCTATGGCCATTGCAACTGAAACAATAACAGTATCCGACCCTCGAGAGGAATGCCCGTCCTGATTGTATTCCCGTGAATTATTCATATCTCTTTATTCCACCACGTCGTCGTCGTCGTCGTCGTCGTCTCTGATAAATTTGTAATCGGTGTCTACTTTTAAAAAAAAACTATATATTATGCCGAGTTTTTATTTCATTCGATGAGTTATAAAATAATTTGCTGTCTTATAGTATCTTTCACTGTAAAACTAATAATTTTTTACAGAGAGTTCTGTTTAGGGACAGAGACTGTCGTGGCTCAACGGTAGTCTGTAAACATGAGGATTGTAAGTTCGATTCTCACTCGGTGGAAATAATTATTTTCATTTTTATCGTTCTAGTCACTCAACGACCAATGTCACGAAAATTGGGCGGAAAATGTGGAAAGAAGTGTCTTGACACTAGATTCCCTATATGTGGGATACATTTTGAGCCACAATAAATCATTCGAGTTTTGTTCTGTAGAGAAAATCTGCACGTTATTTAATATTAACATCCTCAGTGACATACATATATTTTTAGAGCCGTCTTTATAAGTATCCAAATTTAATTCAACTTGAAATGTCTCTTAAATTTTAATAAAATAAAGTATTTGTAGCATTAGTACATATATTTTTAGAGCCGTCTTTATAAGTATCCAAATTTAATTCAACTCGAAATGTCTCTTAAATTTTAATAAAATAAAGTATTTGTAGCATTATTAAAGTGTTATTTATTAAAGAAAGAAAAATACTTTTTTTCGGGAAACACAATATTTTTTATATTTTTACATATTATTATTAGATCGGTGTAACAAACTATGTAATAAAACTAAGAATCTGGATTACAGACATTTCTAATTATTATATCATCATGAAACTTGGCAACTATAATTTGTAGCTCAGATAACAATACAATATTGTAGTACCAACGAGCTGGTCTGATGATTATTCAAGATGGCTGAAGGAACCTTCAACTGCTTACTAGAAAGCGTGTTTTAAGTTTTTATAAATATTGATTTTTATTCTTAAAAAATATTTTAGTAAAGCGTGATTATTTTCTGTTTTCAACAACGCAAATTGAAAAGTCGTATCGTGTTTTCTCATGGAAACGACAGATATGAGATTGACACATATAGTTTCGGTAAAATATTTTTTACGTCATTTTAAATTTCAAGTTCTTCATTTTATGTTATCGTTAAATATAATGCATTTTAATATAATTTTATTTCGCGTACAATAAACCAATAATAAGGCTATAAAAGCGTTTCGTCTACCACAGCGGAAAAATTATATTTTTTTAGGTCTACGCCTTATCCCCCAAATAGTAGGCTAGGCAAAGGAAACCTGGAATCCTGGTATAAAGACACTCCTTTCCCATTAAGGCAACTCCGTTTCCCGCTCTCCGGCGGATTCTGGAAGTATTGAGTGTCGAATGACCAGACCTCAAATTAGTCAACAGAGCGAAAAAATGATTAATATAATAATATAATTCATTCCCCCGACGGTGAATCGAATCCACAACCGACACGTTTACAGTCAAATGCTGTCCTATCACATTACGACGACGACCACCGGCACCATTCATTCAATTCAATTAATAAATCTCAAATAATTTATAAAAAGGTAGATCAAACATCAAAACACAAACCCTACACAGCCTGGAAATAGTTAATCACGACGGGATCGCAAACATTAAGCTCAACGTAACTGCGGGGCGGTCTTATGCACAATTACAGCCGCAATGTCAGAGAAAATACCGCCTCGAGCATAATGCTATTCGTGATTGCACCACAGTGAATAATATCACCCTTTCACTGCACTGTATTTAATCGGGACAGTAGTGTCCTTGGTGTATAAACGTTGGGAAGGAAACGCGATGGACAATGTACGGGCAAGATGAAATTTCTTCCTATTTTATGGTACCTGAATAAGAATTTGCTTGAGGTAGTGTAATTGTATAAATATTTTTTTTGATTTATTATTTACATTTGTATATCTGAACTGAAAGTATTTGGAACTGCTAAAACCTATTGAGGAAAAGCGATATAAGAAAATATCACTAAATTGTCAATTTCAATTCTATCTATGATATTTAAGAATCAATATACTAGATAGTAGCAAGGAGTTTTTAAACATTTATCCACTTACTTAATGTAATAAAATCTTTTCCTTATCAAAGCCATTTTACCATCTTCCATCAGCCTCGATTTTGGAAGTACCTGTACAAATCTATTCGATTTGAACCTATACAGACTAGTTTTCTGAAATGTACGAAACTCCTTCCTATCCGTAGTCGATTGTCATTAGGATGAGACGAACCCTACTTTGTCGGCTCTCGAAAGTATGGACATTATCTAAACACCGATCAACTTTTGAATAGAATAAATGTTACTAACTAAAATAGAAAAAATGAGTCTGTCGTATGAAAACACTATCAAACAGTTATGATCAATCCAACTCACTTTTAAACAGATTTGAAAAACAAAACAATCCTACAGCCCTGACCTGAAAAAACGACGCACTTAAGGCAATACTTTTATAAAAAAAAATATAAATGCCAACTTTAAAATAGTTTAGAACTTTTACTCTACAAAATATTATCTCGTGGCTAATAAAAGCTGGAACAAAATTGCAATATATCCGCAGTGTCCGCTCGGACACTGAGAAGCTACAGTATAGAAAGCATTCCTTACTCGGAACGTGATTTACAATCGTACTTTTGCAAGTTGCATTTCTTATTTTAAACCACACATATATCTCGTAGTCAGTGATCATTTTGGTTATAAGCTTAGTTTCACAGTACACATCATGTTATGGAGAATTTATTTCCTTTTAGAAGACACCTTTTGGAAATAGAGAAGATGGTTGGAATGTATCTACAACCTCGGACCACCTGGCACCTAGTTAGTTAAGGAATCGTTGCAGGTAGTTTGATATAATAATTATGTCAACTCAGAGATATACGGAATATACAGTTGCATTCGATAGTTGTAAATTCACATATCATGTTAGGATTTTTTTTTGAGTGTTAAGCTTTATCCTGCAATGTCTCAAACTTGAGAAATTGCGTGTTGAGAAGCGGAACTCAACACGCTTTTTACTTCAGAGCTAAGAAATAAGTATAATTAATTTTCCGAGTTGAAACCTCTCACCACTCACAACAATAGCGTTTAGAGTCAGACTCTGTTCTACCGTGCCATTGAGACCCCGAATCGGTTTTAGTTACATAATATACTCGCTTTTACCTTCAGCTTTGTCCTCGTGGTCCAGTGGACATAAGTAAAAAATGTTTTTCGTAAATTAACGACACATTCTAAGTGCCCGAGATAACTCTCACCGCAGGTACAGTGCGTTACATCAAGACGATTAGCTTTAACTGTATAACAATAACGCAAAAAAAGACAATTCAGACCAGTAGTTACCGAGATTAACGATTAACATTTCAGCATTAGCATCTTCATAGCATTTATATAGATGTAGATTTATTTAAATAACAAGTTCCATCAATAAACATTTTTGGCTGTACATGTAACATATAAAACATACAAGTATAAATAAAAAACTAACAACAACAGTGATATTGTTAGAAAGCTTTAGAAACAATCATTAAGCTAATGATTCTTGCAGAGTAGCCTCCGGCACCCTCGCGAGCCGCGTCATCCCTCCACGAGGGTCTCAGTATTTAATGCCATTAAGTGTTTCCGTCAGCAAAACCAATAATAAAATGGATAAAAGAATAAATATCTCAACGTTACATTGATTTTTCGATTTATTTGTTAGTTTCGAGTGATTCATCTGCTTTCTCTTGTAATATAATAGATATGAGGGAGGGATTTCTCTCATAATAAACATAACTCTGACACTTATGTATTTAATATTAATTATATTTACTTTTTCCGTATTCCGTATATGTATTCCGCATATAACGGAGTAAGCAGAAGAAACCTTAAGTAAAGCCACTCCATTTCTCACATTCCACCTAACTTTCGAGACATTGTGTGTTGAGTGTCGGAACTCAACGCTGCGCTTACAAATATTAATATTAATAATATTTGTAAACGCGGCGTATTTAATATGGGCAAATAAATATTAGTACTAAGATAGAGATATATGTTACATACATATTAAGGTAAAAAATAAGCTAACTAAAACCTGGAGAAAATGTTGAATACACATGAAAAGATAGAAATAAAGCCTCAGCCCGCACATGCACTTAAAATCTACTGGTGCAAATAAACGCGAACTCCGCATCATGCATTTGTAATTTTGTAATTTTGTATTATTTGTATTATATGTATTATTTGTATTATTTGTATTATTTGTATTATTTGTATTATTTGTATTATTT